>CATIWR010010718.1:0-133156 GCA_949677035.1 Omphalea diandra
AAAATCATATATCCACACTTTTTTCACATTTTTATTTTTTAAAACAAATCAAACCCCCCCCCCCCCCCCCCCCCCCCCCCCCTTTTTTTTGGTGCCTAGGGCTAACAAAGATATTATATCAATTAAAAAAATTAAGATAAACTTGGAGCATTTTACTTTGGTTTTTGGTTTACAAGCTAATTTGGGTAAAAATGTTATGTGTTTTTTTTATAATATGGAAGAGGCGATGAAGATAAAGATATTATAGACTCTAGGATTTATAAAAGATCAATTGCTAGTCAAATATCTATGAGGAAATCTATGAGAAATATGAACTGTTCACATGCCATATATGGAATTTAAAATGATTTTATCCAAGATCTCTCTCTCTCTCTCTCTCTCTCTCACATAATGTAATTGCGAAAAATCACTACACTAGCAATTAATAGATTATCTTTGGTGTATTTGAAAATAAAAATTTTACCCTTTGTCACCTAGTTAGGTCATAGCAAATTTTAGCTATCCATGTGTAAAGCCTTTAACAATAATCTATACAGTAATGAAAGAGGAATTACACTTTTCCTTTATACATTAGAACCTACAAAGTGGAAGAGAAAATGAGCCTATAGAATGAGCTAGTAACCCTAAAATCTCTTTAATTTCCATTTATAATGTGACCATTAAGGTTTAAAAGGGCATACTTATCAAACAAGTAAAATAAGGAGTAAGGCTCCTAATTTGGTGTGGCTAACCATGCTTAGTCAAATGGCCAAGGACATTTGACCAAGCTTGGCTAATTATCCTAGCCATGTGACCTCTTTTAAGGTTGTTTGGATTAGCGTCCAAGCTCAATCCATAAAGCCTAATTTATGGTAATTAACTATTAATTAAAATCCTCTATTAGTATATATAATAAGATAACCCTTAAACTTCTTCTAGGTGTAAATTTCTCTTTTACATTCCTGAACTGGGTAATTTTTTTTATATTCCTCATTCAATTACCTATTATATGTGACCCATTAGACTCCTTATGTTGGCCATATATAAGATCAATAATTATACTTATATTAGAAGTTATTCATTAACTTGTATCATGCATAGATCATAGGTAACATCTAGTGATACATCATGACCCCCAATTAAAGAGGAGAGTCAAATAGGTTTGGTTACAACTTGTCATGCTAGGTTATTACGATTTAATCCTTTTGCCAAAATGGTTCCCCAATTAGATAAAAAGAATAATGAAATGTCAACTCTTTTTATATATGATTTAGTTCTTGATTCTCTAGTCCATAACCACAGTGAATGAATGCTTGAAAACCCTTTTCGAAGGATTATTATTCTACCTTGCATAAAGATTTATGTTATGACTTAATCAATGGCCATGAGAATACACTCCTATTGTAAAGAGAGATAAATCTTATATCTATCATTCATATAGCTGCACATGATTTGCAAAATACCCAATCACTACTTAATAATGTAGTTAGGTTTAAAGTTACATTGATTAGTGTCAAAACATATAGCTTGCATATAAGTTTTAATAATGATTTTAAATATGAGGATCACTACCAGAAACTATATAAGAGATTACTTCGACACCATATAATTGCTTTATAAGGATTCTCTTTTTAGGTCAATCCAATTACTCAACCATAGGAATCCGTAAATTAATCCATCATGCCTTTACATGATTGATCAATGAGATCAACTACTTCCAAATTAGAAAGACATAATGTATGCTAGTTTATCTACTATAACAATGTCCTCTGATAAAGCTATGACTCATAATATTTAAGAATAGTATCTTAATATGTAAATATATAGTCTTATTATTATGGGCACTTTCATAATCATATTTGTGTTGTACATATTCTAGCTAGTAATATTTAATAATAGTATCTTAATACGTAAATATATAGTCTTATTACTATGGGAACCTTTATAATCATATTTGCATAATAAATTTTCTAAGGCCTTTATCAATTAGTACTTTCATAAAGTGAACACCAATAAATAATGTCATTTTATTATTGCATAAAAGTAGAGTTACATCAAAACATTGGCTCCTAGATGCATTGATGCTAACAATATCTTAAGATTTCATTAATTCCCTTAAGCTACTCAGAATCAATATTAATAGTTAGCAAAAAGAATTATAAGTGTCAAAAATTCCTATTATATGCAAGAAGACTACAATTGCTTAACTTTGCTTTGATTAGCCTTAATGTATACTTGTATTTTATTTTTCTACTCCTTAAAGCAATAATTAAAGAATTTCGAAGAATATACATGAACCTTATGTAGAAAGAAACTTTTGGAGGCTATATCAGATTGATAGCTTGGCATGAGGTATGTAAGCCTAATAAAGAGGGACATACAAATGTGAAGAACTTAGAGCTATGGAATAAAATTGTTGTTTGCAAAATTATATGGGATTTGTTTACTAACAAAGCAACGTTATAGGTTCAATGTGTGATAGTCAACATACTTCAAAAAAAAAAAAAAAAAAAAAAAAAAAGAACTTCTGAGGTATCACAAAACCCTTGATGCATCTTAGGATTGGAGAAGCATGTTAAAACTAAGGCAGAAGGTAAAATAGTACCTTTAATATGTGTTAGGATTTAGAGAAAGGATATCATTCTGGTTTGATCCTTGGCTATAGAGGAAATTGAGCAATTATGGATATGTTTCTTGACATTAATATTAGAGATGCAAACATTCCTAAACATGCCTGTGTCAAAGATATTTGGAGGAATGGTAACTGGCAACCATCAGATCATTTGGACAAGACAACTGAGAAAGGTTGGGAAGCTGTTGCTCAATATACTGTTAATTGGTTAGGTGAGGACAAAATCATATGGTCTTTAACTTCTTCAAAAATCTTTACTGTGAAGACTGCATATGGTTCCAACAAATCCTATAATTTATTGGCATAAAGTTGTTCGGGATTCAGGATATATACCTAGGCATAGTTTCATCACATGGCTAGCCATCAAGAAGAGATTGTTAACAAAGTTTTGCCTGATGAAATGGGGAGTCGTGACAAATGATAGTCGTGAATTACGTGGTGACTAAATAGAGAATTATTGCAAGAAATCTACACGGAATCAATTGTCAAATGCTTATGATGTAAAAAGAAAAGCCATCAATTGGACTAATGCCATCAATTGGGCTAATGTAAGTACACTAATTTTGCAATAAATCGACACGGAAATAAATGCTCTGTAGGAAGACAAGGTGTGTTTTCTATGCTGCTGTCTTGGTTGAGCAAACTGGCGGTCCGTCAGTTCGGTTTGATTTTTTATCAAATTTTAATAAATCAAATTTTTTATATTTTATAATCGAATTGAATTAAAATTTTTGAAAACATTATGTGTCTATAAGCCAAACCGATCTTATAAAAAGTTTGATTTGGTTTGATTTGTTTCAATTAAATTACATGTATTTTAAATCTAGTTCAATTCAAATTAGTTTGATTTATTTATTATTTCGATTAATTCGATTTTTTCGGTTTTCCATCTAAAAACTAAACTTTTTTAAAATTATAACCAAACAAACTGATTTTATTAAAAGATCAAACCAAACCGAACCAAATCAATTCGGTTTGATCGATTTTTGCTCACCCCTACTGCTGTCTACTTCCCTAAGGAAGCTGCAAATGAAAAATGTTTACAGAACAACGATTTAGTAATCCATGAAGTATGCAATAGAATTTTAGATACTTTAATGCTTAAGATTACAAGAAGATGACGTTTAGCTTGTATAGACCAGTAGAGGGCTGTAAATCTAATTTTTTTTATTAATAAAATTAATTGATCCAAAAACAAATCCTAATCCAAAAGGAAAAACTAAAGTCAGAATTAAAATTTTATTACAAAATTATTAAAATTATAAATAGGTTCTTGCAGGCGAAAATGGCCTCGCAAATTTTTGTTGAAAAGAATAAAGAGATTTAAGATAAGCAAGTTTTTTGCATGTAAATTTACTGAAAATTGACTCTGCTAGACTAAACAAAAATGTTTATTAGCGTAATTGGAGCAAGTTTTCCCCCCAGATTAACAGATTTACTTATGAACTGAGTATCATGTGCTATTATTGCCATTAATTTCGGTGACAAGTTTAAAAATATTATCTTCCGTTAAAAAAAAAATTATACAACTATTATTTCATTAAAAAAAAAGAAAAAAAGAATTTCCTTTGTTGTGATAATTAATAAAAATAATAATTCATTACAAGTAACGGGACATAAACTAAACGTGTTCCCCTCTGTATAATATCATCATCATCAATCCACTTCAGGCGGAGTATGACTTTGCCAGCCTGACTACAACATTACATTGCTACGCCTCCTCTTCTCTCTCTATCTTCTTTTTCTTTCTGTAAAACGACACAGCATCACGGCCATCCGCCATGTCGTCGGACCACGAGGGTGGAGAGGAGTACCTCTTCAAGATCGTTATAATCGGTGACTCTGCGGTGGGCAAATCCAACTTGCTGTCTCGGTATGCGAGGAACGAGTTCAATTTGCATTCGAAGGCCACAATAGGCGTGGAATTCCAGACCCAGAGCATGGAAATCGATGGAAAGGAAGTAAAGGCACAGATTTGGGATACTGCCGGTCAAGAGAGGTTCCGTGCTGTTACTTCTGCTTACTATAGAGGTGCTGTTGGTGCTCTTATTGTTTATGATATTAGCCGTCGCACTACTTTCGACAGCGTTGGCCGATGGCTTGATGAGCTCAAGAGTAAGTCAATATTTACGTCTTTTGTGTTTTGTGAGCATCCTTTTGGTTTTTTATTTGTGGGTTTGGTGCATTGCTTGGATTGTGTATAAAGTTCTTGATTTGGGTTTGTGGGTTTGGTTTTGTTGAGTATGGTGGTCTGTTGTTTTAGATCTGAAGTGGTAATTATGGTTTATGTGACTTTGAGTTAAGATGGGTGGAAATGAGCAATCTTTTTTTTAAAATATATATATATATATATATTTTAAAAAGAAGGTTTGGAAGAATTTTGTAATGGCTGGTATTGTTGCTTTTTCCCTGTCTTGCTTTTGGATGTGGTTTTTTGTTGGCATATGCTGTTATTATGCTGCCTCTCCATTTGTTTTTCAGTTTTGTTTGTTGCATAACTTTGGAGGGTATGAACTTTTAGGAGGGTGCCATTTTGGTGTGCATAGGTGGAAAAATACACAGTAGTTAGCTTAATGGATGATGTGGGAATTCTTGATCTCATCATATGAAATTGTGAGCGTATGATCTGTTGGAAAGCAAGGGATGCGAATACCAATTTATATGTTGAAAGAGTGACATATGTCAGTAAAAGAATTGCAATGTAAGTTCCAAATCATAGGTTAGGAAAAGAACTGCGATCTGAATCCAAAATGAATTTTGGTTAGCTAGTTACTTATGGTTAAGGTTTGTTTCTCAAAATATTTTTCCTATAATTTAATCTGCATCCGGAAAATATAGTGGACATCGGGGACATTTATTATGGACTTTTTTCTTGTTTCCAAATTAGGGAATTTGATGTGTTTTAAAATTTGTCTAATCATTTATTTGAGTTGATATAGTTTTAGTAATTCTCTTATTCATATATCAAAATACATAAAAGAAAGGTGACGTGGATTGCATATTCTTGTTGGTTTCAAAATGCTATTCGGAGAGATTGAGAAGAATTTCCTTAATTTTAGGTTAGCTTGACTCGTGGCCCTTCATTGGTGACGGTAGTTGTTATGACTGTAACTGGGCTGTGCACTATAAACTCAGCTGGGTTGCACAGGGGTGCATGTGAAATAAGCTTAACCTTGGATGTCCTTGTGATGCTATTTAATCCACCTGAACTCGTATTGAAGGAGCCTAGGTTTTTGCATGTGCACACAATGCCTCCTTGGATGATATTGTACCAACTCTAGTAGCTTGTTTGTTGATTCCCCAAAAACAACTGGCCATAGAGGATGAAAGGCTGCAGAACAGTTGGCTTAATTGTTTCAGCTACCTTCCCTTGAAAACGTTACCATTAAAGGTGGGGCTGGAGTAGGAGAGACTTTAGTCTTCATAAAGATTTTTACACATTGCATATAGGCATAAATTACTCAATTAGAAACCATATACGTCATGTGGAAAAACTTAATTGTCGCAAACCGGAAGTTTATAGAAAATATGCTTGTTTGAGATCTTTAGGCTTGAGCTTTAAGGTTGAGTGGTTAACTAATGTAATATTGGGACTTATCCAATATAATGATGTGGACCCTAAAGTTTGAATCCTAAGTATTAAATACCCTCATTTTTATTAATTAAACTTTCAGCATAGGTGTACACATAAATGTTAAAGTATCTATGCTCAGCAAGTTTCTATGTTATTGAATTTGAGAAATATAAACTCTTGGACATTCACCTGCCAGCATGAATTTTGAGGCTGAATGGTTTTTGAATGGATTGAAACCCTTTCAAAGAGTTTGGGCCCTTTGCATGCTGGTGGTATCTTCTTTGTTTTAATTGGATCTCTTTTTTTTTCCCCCCTTTCATCCTGTAAAAAATGGTGGCCTATATACTGGTAATCATGAGCAGTTATGTAAATTTGTAGCTCTCTCCATCATACTAAATTATGAAAGTTGAGAGATAGAAAATCTAATGTCAAGTTTTATTGGTTTAAGGTTCTTCCTTTATCCCTCATTTGAATTGAGAATTAAAGTCGTGCACTTTGAGCTGCAAACTGGTGAAATTTTTATTTTTGTTACGTGGAGAGCTAGAATTTATTGGTTACTAAATGAGAAAGGACAATGATTGTTATATATTCTCAAAAATTCAATCACTTTCTGATGTGCGCATTTTCTGAAGACCTGAATCCTGATTATATGAACAGTTTCCTTATATTGGAACATGTTATGCGTTCTGTCATACGCAAGAATTGGGTGTCACATGTTATGACATGCATGCTGTCAAGAATTGGTCCAACTTTGATTTTGCATTCATGGCAAAGATAATAGATACATAGATCTGTAATTGTATTATATACTTGATATATTGTTTTAATGACTGATTAAATGAACCTCTCTTTCAGTTTTTTTTTTTTTTTTTTTAAAAATTTTGGTGGAGTATTCATCACGTACTTGATGAAGCTTAGGGGTGTGATTTTAGTATCACTTGGTTGGGTGGGGGTTGGTGTAGCAAACTTAAGACAGGATTTTTATTTTTTTAATTATATCTTGTAGTCACTTTAACTCAATGCTGTTTGATAAATGGCTTGTGAATCTTAAGATAGACAATGTTCAATTGTGTGGCAAGTTCATTGTTAAAACAACAGGATGAGATGGAGCAACTGGTCACTGGTTAGGTTAGGTATTTGTGATGTGCAGGGAGCCTTATGGGATGTGCTGGAAAAAATATGAAGAGGATAATGGGAAGACTTTATCTCTTTTGTGAGCTTTGGCAATGGCAGTGAGGATTTTGTTGTGTCCTATTTCACATTGGAAATCCCATCTTAAACAAAAACTTCCATACCTCTTTTCATGACAAGAGATAGGGTGCATGTTGAATTCTTGTATGAGTTGTTGGAATGCAGGAGATGGCTGAGGACATAGTAAGTAATGGACTAGATGTGAAGAATTTTTAGTTGGGAGGAAGGAGTCATGTGGAGAGACAGGATAAATGACCTTTCTGTTAATTTTTTCCTATCAGACTTTGACAAGCAAAATTTCTGATGATGGAAAATTAAATTGCCAAGAAGGGCATGTGGGGAGAATCAGGAAAAGAGGATCTTTGATGTTTTATTTTT
This sequence comes from Omphalea diandra, assembly GCA_949677035.1. Lineage (NCBI taxonomy): Eukaryota > Viridiplantae > Streptophyta > Magnoliopsida > Malpighiales > Euphorbiaceae > Omphalea > Omphalea diandra. Next base: position 7,755 of record CATIWR010010718.1, read on the forward strand.
CCCGTCAAACTCTGACAAGAGGGAATTCTGATGGTGGAAAATTTAATCACTGAGTGGAAGGGGCTATGCGGAGAATCAGAGGAGGAATTTTTTTCCTTTAAATCTTTGCTATCACACTTTTGCAAAAGGAAATTCTAATGACGGAAAATTCCATTACCAAATGCCGTGTTGAGGGCCTGTGCTATCCTAGAGTGGAATTTTGTTGCCCGAGTAAACATTGACAATCTTTGATTCAAAAGTGGTGAAAGGTTATGTTCAAGAAATACTTCTGCTATGAGACTGATGCTGAGTAGGTAGAGCTTTTGAGTGTGTTGAGATAATTGCAGTAGTTGGCATAACTCTGATAAGAGACTATGGGATTGAAAGGAAGTACCTTATCTTTAATCCCTCACATAATACTTAGGTTGGTTGACGTGAGAGAATTAGTTGCCTTTTGTCATGACAAGAAAAAGTGGCTTTGTGCCAGAATTTTGACTGTTTGTGTCTGGCAAGTATTGAGGCTTTTTTTCTTTTATTTTTTCCCCCTACACTTTGTTGCAAACAAGTCTTCTTCTTAATTATATGGGCTGGCACCCTTTTTGCACATGAATATGATTTTAGTCTCTAATTTTCTAATAAAATTTTGCTGTTGAAACTGTCCTTCAGATGCATCTTAAGATTCTCATTTTTCTGGTTACAATGCAAAACAGCTTGTACATCATGCTTCTAACGGATTACTTTTAAAACATAATATATATATATATATATTTCATACTCACTTTTGAATCAAAATATCTCATGGTTTGAACTTTAACACTAATGCAGCTCACTCTGTATATATATATATATATATATTTCATACTCACTTTTGAATCAAGATATCTCATGGTTTGAACTTTAACACTAATGCAGCTCATTCTGATACTACTGTGGCAATGATGCTGGTTGGGAACAAATGTGATTTGGAGAATATCAGGGACGTGAGTGTTGAGGAAGGCAAAAGTCTTGCTGAAGCAGAAGGATTATTCTTCATGGAGACATCTGCACTTGATTCCACAAATGTTAAAAAGGCTTTTGAGATTGTTATTCAAGAGATTTATGACAATGTGAGCCGGAAAGTCCTCAATTCAGATACTTACAAAGCTGAATTATCTCTGAACAGGGTAACTCTCGTTAACAATGGGACTGATGCATCAAAACAATCCCAAAGCTATCTTACCTCATGCTGCTCCAGGTGACCTCTGTCCTTATCATATCGAAAAGGTATACAAGTGCACGGCATTTTCATGGTTGGTTTGTTAAATTTGTTTTGGCTGGTTCGTTTCTTTGTTCATTTAATGAATATGTATGTCTTGAGGGTTCTTTCATTATAAAATAAGTTGATATTGTAGAGATGAAATTGTTTAGTCCAATACAGGAGAAGGCAGAAAGGTTTTTGTGCTTTTAGTTACAAAGAATTGTGTGATTGCGCAAAGTGAATGGTCATTTTTACCTTGTGAGATTGTATCATGTTTATCAAAGGGTCATGTACCCATTGTGTCTGGTTTTTTTTTTTTAATTATGTTCTTTCTGCCAGTTTCACATTCTTTTTGAGCGGAGGAGCAGAATAGACGTGTATCTGTTAATTTATTGTAACTAGGGCTGAGCATTCGGTCGGTTCAGTTCAAACCAAACCGAATTTATGAAAACCGAATAGATCAAATTTAGTTTAAATTCAAACCGAACCGAACTGAAATTTAAGATAAACCGAAGTAAACCGAACCGAAAAAAATCGGTTTGGTTCGGTTCGGTTTTGGGCTCAATGGGCTGTTGTGCTTTTTTTATCTTATATAAAATAATTTATTTTTAGTTTTTTAAACTCAAATTAAAAAAAATCTCACAAATTCGGTTTATTCGGTCTATTCGGTTTATTTGATTTTCTCAATTTTAAACCGAACTGAATTTTTTTTAAAGCAGAACCAAATAGACTGAATTCACTTGGTTCGGTTCGGTTTTTCAGTTTCGGTTCGGTTTTGCTCGCCCCTAATTGTAACCGCTTTTATTGTGGACTATTGATAAATTTCTCTTAAACACTACTAAGCATTACATATTTTTGGAAGCAAATAGAGTTTCTAAATCTTGGATTGATGTTCTTAATTTTGCTTTTTTCCTTTTGTGGGGACAATTTGTGAATTATAAAACAATTTGTAGCTTCTATATTTATAGTTTATGCATATATGGACAGACAAAAAGTTGCGGTTTTTGGGATGCAATCTCTACCTTATTCTTCGGTATCCATTTAAACTTAACTCGGTCAAATTGGGTTGATTGGACAACGGGTAGGATTAAGTTATACCTGAAAAAAATAATATTAGGTTCGGTAGATATGGATATTCAAATTGATTGGACATTGGGTAAGATTTACTTATACCCGAAAAAATAATATTAGGTTTGGTAGATATGGATAGTGTAGTACTTTGCTCATATCCGTGCTCGCTTCTTGTCTGAATTAACGAATTTTATTCATATATATATATATATATATATATACACACACACTTAAATATGTCTTAGTTTATAGTTACCAACATTAAATGGGATAACATGTGTACATTAAATATATGTTGGATTGTGTACGAATAATGAGTTAATCTTTATGCATATGAATACTTGAATATGAATGTCATGCTTGATAAAATAAATGGTTGTTACATATGTGAGGTGAAACTATTGCAATTGATAGGAAATTTGATTTAAAAAATGAAAGCAATGATAAGGAAGAAGATAAATCTAAGTAATTTTAGCGAAAAGAGAGAGAAGGGAAGCGGAAAGAAGAAAGGAAGGAGGGTTGTAGCCCAAATTATATTTACCAATAGATTCGAATCGAGTAATGAATTACCTATAGACTCAAATTTGTAAGTAAATTTACCTACGGATTAGAATTTGTAGGTAAATTATATTTACATTATTTATTACTATTTTTTATCATATATTATACAAATAATATATTGATAATATTATATATATATATATTCTTTACAATATTAACAAATAATATTTATGAAATTATTTTATAATCACAACCTAATATTATTTTTAATAATATTTATAGATTCATTTAATTTACCTATGATTTTTAATCCATAGGTAAATTTACCTATGGATTTTAATTTATAGGTAAATTATATTTATTTTTCTTTTTTTACTATTTTTATCATGTATTATACATATAATTTATTAATATTATGCATAAAAAATATTTTTATAACATTTAAAAATATTATTTATAAAATTATTTTATAATAAATCGAATATTATTTTGAATTATAGTTTATAAATGTATTAAATTTATCTATGGATTCAAATTTGTATGTAAATTATATTTCTATTACTGTGTTATGATATTTCAATATTTGTGACTAATTAATCAATTAGCTACAGTTCTTCTATTGTGGCTAATTAATTCAATTAGCCACAATTTTTTTGTTGTGACTAGAATATTATAGATAAATAATGAGTATTGCTATAATATTAAAATATCATAATAAATTTGAATTATTTGCTACATGTGAATAATTTTTGTGACTAGACAATTTACAAAAATTATACATAGCTACAAGAAGCTATTGTTTGTAGCTAATGTAATGAATTAGCTATGATTTTTTCATTGTGGCTAGAATATTCTAGTTAAATGATGAGTATTGTCACAATATTGAAATATCATAATAAATATAAAATATTTGCTACAAGTGATTAATTTTTGTGATTAAGCAATTTACGAAAATTATATATACAGTGACAAAGAGCAAAGTTTTGTAGCTAATATAACGAATTAGCTATGAATTTTTATGTCATAGCTAGGAAACTGTGGTTAAATTGAAGATAAAAAAAAATTATAAAAAGCAATCTTAAACAAACAAGTGCAACTTCATTAATTAAATTTATTTATCCATTAAACAACTAAATTGAAATTATTTAGTTATAAAATTAAATACATTCATTTTGTGACTCTATTTTATATTATGTCTTGACTCTTGATTAAATAGAATGAATGAAAATGATATAAAATTTTAAAAAAATAAAGCAACAGAAGCTAACCTTATGATTCCAGATTCCGGTGGACTTGTCTATTGCAACTATAATTGGATCTTTATTTTGGTTTTTGGATGCTTAAACAAAAGAGAAAGATAAGATTAAGTAGGTCTGCAACTTCAAGAAAATAATAGAAATGAAGAGCTTTTTCTTTAAAAAAAAATGAAGAGTTTAAAAAAAAAAAAAGAGTAAGAGAGTAGTTGTTCTTTATATATATATATATATATATATATATATATATATATTGGTCGGTATTATTTGACTTTGTTTTATTTTATCAAGTTAGCACGTGCAAGGGAAGGGATAAAAAATTTAGTAAGTTACTTAGTAAATTAAAAAGACGAGTTAAACTAGTGGTAAATTTTGTTAAATGTGGGGCCTAGCGGCAAAATATATTATTTTCATGGGGCAACACATAGTATCACATATACCTCTCCTTTAAGAATTAAGTGGGGTAGCGGGGGCAAGTGCCCCCATTGCCCTACCATAAAATCGCCACAGGTCACTTTATTACATACTCTACTCTTATGTGAGCATTATAATGAACAAAATTTAAGAGCAGCAGCGTTGATGTCATCAATAATCATTCCCACTTCGTTCAAAATCTGATCCTCCCCTTTCAGCATTATAATAATTTAGTAGTCGCACTTTCCACTTCCAAATTATGGAAGCACAAATCCTTAGCAATCTACAAACTCCATCGAACCACTTCAGCCTCTGCATGAATCACATCCATGACCTGGTCGAATGTTTTACTTGTAGCTAAAAGAACTTATCCTTCCTTATCTCGGATAACCAGCCCAAGGCCTCATTTTCCTTCCTTATTCTTCTCTACCTCAATATTAATCTTAACTTCCCCTATCGATGGCCATGTTTAGTAAACAATGAAGGAAGTCCTTTTACTAAGTAAATTACATCTAAAGTCACTTAATTATGAGGCTCATTCTTTGGTCATTTAAGAAAAATTTCATTATTAAAGTCATTAATCTATTAATTTATTCTATTAAAGTCATATTTTATAATTACTAATGAAATTGACTGACCGGTATTAACATGACATACAAAATTAACTAATGATTGCTAATTCATCAAAATTTGACCTTAACAATGCCAACTCATACAAGCTACCTCATTTTCTCTTATTTCCCTTTCTTTCTCACTCTTTTCCCTAAATATAGCCTTAACACCCAAAAAATTATCCAATGCAAAATATCCACATCCTCTACCAACCAGCCCACACACACCACTAACACAGTTCCTTAAAAAATCACACCTCAAATGGAATGAATCTCCTCATTACGAGGAATAACACACCAACACCAAATCAACACATTCTCGCTCTCATCTCCACCAACCAGCCCTCTTTCACCTTATAAAAATAACACAACAAACCATTTTCTTCACCTCCCTAACAACCACTAGACTCAAACAACGATTACGAAAACAACATAGCCCGAAACACATCAAATAAAAACAAAAGAAATGAAGCAAAGGAGGAAGATATAAAGGAATAAGCTCAAAGAGAAGAGCATCAGTTTTTAGCCAAACTGACATGTGAATGAACCATAGGAAGATGTATTCAGCATTATCTAACTCCATCAATGGCAAACATGGGAATGCGAGAAAGAGATTGTAAGGTCTTAATTGGTGTTTAATCAGTGTATATGTGTGTTGATTTGGTGTTTAGATTGATGAATAATTAAGAAATTTCTATATAAATGGGTTTTTCTGAGTTAATATGTGAAAATAGTTAAGAAGATAAAAGGAATTATAGAAACAAAGAAAGGGGATTGCTTTTGGGTTTATAGTAAGGATGTGTTAGGGGAGAGAAAAGTAGGAAGAGCTCAGGTATTAGTATTTTGTGGGGTCTAATTGTGATGAGTTAGCAGTGATAAATTATTATAGCATGACACATTGTACTGTTCAATCAATTTGGCCAAAAATTAGAAAATATGATCTTAATAAAATAAATTGATAAATTAATAGCATTAATAATCAAAATTTTTTTAAGTGGCCTTTTTAAAATGAACCCTACAATTAGATAACTTTATATGCAATTTACCCCTCTTGACTTTTTGATCTTTATTCGCATCCAAGAATTCTGCATTTATCTTGTATACCAAAGCAATAGCATCACTACATCTAAAAGTATCCTGCTCATTCACAAGAGCATCTTTTGCTTACTCTCTATTCAATCTAAACTCTTAATTATAAAAAGTGGTTGAAGAGAATAAAACTTCAACTCACTCTCTAACTCTAAATTATATATTAGAGAGTGAGTTTAGTTCCTTATATGTAGAAAGTCAAAATTCACTCTATATAAAATATAATTAATGCAATTTAGTTTTTCATACATATAAATAATTGTTATTTTATTTTTTGTTAGCTTTTTATTTTAAAAAAATTCTCTCTTCCCACAATATTTAGCAAATTAACATTAAATGTTTTTATGGAATAAAACAAAATGATGAGTGAAATATAAAAAGTCTATTGGATTTAAATAAATTTATTTATTCTTTATATTTAAATATTTGTTAAGATACTCTTTATTATCCAAAATATGTAATTTATTTTAAACACTACTTGGAGATGCGCTAAACAAATTTCGAGCATACCATACTGCCCACATTCCATTGCAAAATAAATATGTCAAAACATATTTTAAAGACGATACATGATAATATATTATTAAATAATTAATTTTTTATCATTAAAACTAGCCAAAAAAAAAAAAACCCTAACTAAAAGATAAAAATAACAAATCTAAAATGAACCTCTCAAAAGAGATATAACCAAATAAAAACTAACAAATAAAATAAAATAACACGTTTCATTAAAGAAAATAAAAAAATGAAAAGCAAAAAAAATTGTCACCAGTAGAATAGCCACCGATAAAATATACTTGTAATAATCTCAAAACACTGGAAGAAAATAATTATTTTTGGGAAGATGAGACAGTTAATGCACATGCGGTAATCTTGCCCCATAGTTTTAAGTAACGAATAATGAAAAAGTTTAGGAATTATTATAGAAAAAGTTGTAACCAAAAGTCCAATCAGAAAAAACATGAATAATTTAATACACCATAAAATTAAAAAAAAAAAAAATCATGCGTATAGATGCTATAAAATTTTCAATATTAGGTTAGTTTCGGTTTTGGTTTTTCATACTCACGTATAAAAATCTAATCACAATTGTTTTTGTTTGATTCTTTTTTATATTTCATAAAATATTTATAATAAATAAATCTTTGTTTTATTTGAATTATACAAGTACAGTTCTGGCTGTAAAAATAAAAGTAAGCAAACCGGTCAATTCAGTTTAGATTTTTACTAAAATCAGTTAAATCAAATTTTATATATTACAAATTAAATCTAGTCAAAATTTTTTTAAAAAACTGAATAAATCAAACTGATTAAATTGATTTTTATAGATATAAGAACCAAATCGTATTAAATCTATAAAATTTTGATTCAGTTCTATTCTATTTAATTAAATTACATATATTTTAAATTTGATTCGATTTTAAATTAGTTTGATTTATTAATAATTACAGTTTATTCAATTTTTTTATATAAAAATCAAATTGAAAGCCGAAAATTTTTTTAAATAAAACCAAACTAAAGAAAAATTTATTAAAGAACTAAACAAATTCAACTGAATTAAATTAGTTTGATCGGTTTATACGGTCTGATTTGATTTTTACTCACTCCTATGTAGAAGTTAAAAAGACATATCAATGTTATGCTCAATTGTTTGTGAGTCTAAACTCTAGTCGTCTCTGCTTTCTAAAAATAACTCTTCTCTTTTAGTGTTTTGGAGTGGGTCAGTATATTCTATCAGTAGTAAGTTTCTTTTATTTTCATTTTCTTTATTTTGTTTAATAATGTGAGTTATTTTTTTTCTATTTGTTGAATTTTATTTTGTTTTGTCTCTCTTTTGAGAGTTTTTATTTTAGTTTTATTATTTTGTCTCTTTTTATAAAAGTTTTTTCCCCTTTTTTTAGAATTTTAGTGGTTTGATATTGATTATTTAGTAATATATGATAATAAATGATTTGATATCGTCTCCCAAATCTGATTTGAAATACTGTATGAATTTCAATTTATCGCGCTAGAGCACCATATCTGATAAAAATCTTCATAATTGATAGAAATGTATAATTATCAAAAAAGATTCATGGTAAAAATAGAATTATGATTTTAAAATTGAACTTATGTACAAATATTAGTAGTGTTAAAGATCGATTTCATAAGATTTCCAAATTGAACTCTAACATATAAGATTTTTTTTAGATGTCGTTTGACTGTTTAATATATTTTCTATTATTCTGGAAAAAAAAAAAGAGTTGTCCATGAGTCTTTGTTTGTAAGATGCCCAGAAGCAATTAAGGAGTGCCTAGCCTAACGGATGACAGCAGATCACTAGGACCGACAGAATTAAACCCATTCATGAGTTGTCCAAATCCTGTGTAGCACCCTATTATTTTCTAAAATAAGATAACCAACCTAAATTATATTTTTTATAGACAACCACACGTATAATACTACAATTTTAGAAACACAACCTTAATGTCAAAATAAACATTAGAACTAAGGGTACCTTGATCTTTTAAAAAAACTTACCTCTCTCGGTTCTTTTGTATGCTGTATATAACTACCATAGCATGTGCGTGGTATTGAATTTTATTTTCTAAACTCATAATTTCTATTTTAATATTATCTTTAATTAGCCTATATTTAAAATATGTGATTAATGATAATATATGAAATACTTAAAGAAATAGAATCAATAATAATATAATTTGAAAATAGTAAGAAAAATTTTAATCATATTTATAAATTTGAACAAAAATAATGGGAAAAACTATAAATGAATAGAAATTATAGAAAAAATTACATAAATATTTATAGTGTCAACTAAAAATAATTATAAATCAATTTATTCTTCTTGAATATTATTTTCAAATTTAATTCATATATATAAAATAATAAAAATTAAAACATAAAAACTAATTTAATAAGATATAAGTTTATAAAATAAAATATTAAAATCTACATATATAATGACACAAAATAAAATAATAATTCATAAGACTAAAAAAAATATTATCTCTCACATTAACTGTAGAAAAATAGCTAAAAAAATATGCAAGAAAATGATAGCATCTATTATCAATAATTCGACATAAAATATAAATATATTAGTCACCACCATTCTAACTAAATATTTAAAATAATTTTTTATAACAACCAAAAGGATGATTCTTTTAAAATTAATAAAATGTATATATATATATATATATATATATATATATATATATATATATATATATATATATATATACTTTTCTATAAATATGATAAATTTAACGTTTATTGGCTCTTAAAATTCAAACTTTTTATAGTTTTGATAAAATTAGTCAGTCCTTTTAATTTTAGCAAATCTAGCCAAAATTTAAGTTGATCAAAATAAGATAATATGTCACATTAAAATAATATTAATTAATGTTAGTAACTAATATTAATTAATTTTACTAAGTTTTTTATAAAAATTTATGTCAACTAGTTTCTCACATCACGTGATATATCATTCAATTTTGATCAATTTAAATTTTAGCTAAATTTATCAAAATTTTATTAGTTTTGAGTAATTTTATGAAAATTAAAAAAATTAGTCAATTTTATCAAAATTAAAAAATGTTTGGATTTTAAGGAACGATAAGCCTAAGTTTAACTAATTCATTTTTTATGCAACGATTTTTAATGGCTTTATTGAGTGATAATTGGCCATTCGCCGAGTTCCGCACCATATAACCGTGCATAAAATATTTAAAATTAAACATCACATATGACCTAATTATCATATAAATATAAATATAAACAAATAAATAAATAAATATATATATATATATATATATATATATATATATATATATATATATATCCAAAATAAAAAAATAACTCTTTTTTAAAAGTCTCTTTGTTTAATATATCATCATTTTTTTAATTTTAAAAATTTGATTTCTTATCATGTATTAATGACAATTAATGTTAAAGTAATTATAAACTTTTTTATTTACTAGTAGATCAGTCATGATACATTTAATTTTAGTTTTAATTTTAATTTATATATGAAATAAATTTTAATTTTAATATATAATATAAAAATATTTCATATATAAGATGTAATTTTTTTAAATCACTTGTTTCAAAAAATCTTATAAATATTGTTTTAATTTCAAAAAACTTATTTAGATAAAATCTTTCATATATAATAAAATTAAGACAATGATAAACTCTCGTTTATGGATTAATAGATGACACTTTTTTATGTAGATATTTCTTTATACAACTTAAAAATATTCCCACACCTATATATATATATATATATATATATATATATATATATATATATATATATATATATATATATAATTTATTTATTTAAATTTAATTTAAATATAGATAAAATTTAATTAGGAGGATACAAATAAAATTCAAATAAAAATTTTGGTTAGTAAAATTTTAGTAATTAATGATTGAAAGTAATTATTAAAAATACCTTCAATAATAAAATAAAAAAAAATAATAGAAAAATTCACATAAAATTTAAATCTACAATCAATTTAGAAAAAGAAAATAAAAATTATGAAAATTTGGTTAAGACTTTTTATTTGTAGAGTATTTTTTATATAATGAAATAAAAAATCATTATAGTTAAGGTATTAATAATATATTTAAATTAAAAAATAATAATTTTATTTATCTATATAATAATATATAAAAATGGAGATAAAAGGTCAATTTTTAAATGAATGAAAAATATTTAAGATATATATTAATATGAAAGACTTCAATTGGATTGATTAAAAAAATAAGAACCTAAATTTCATTGATTAAGAAAAATATGAATACATATCTAGTAAAGTAAATATTCTTCATAAAAATGAATGAATATATATATATATATATATATATATATATATATATATATATATATATATATATATATATATATATTATTTTTTATGAGTGTTCATCATAAAAAAAATTTTCATGAATATTTATCATTTGTTAAATTAATATTTTAATGTATAAGTGACTAGTAACTATATAGTATTATTATATTATATTATATTAATTGAGAAACTATAAAATAGCTAATTGAAAAAATATATAAAAGAAATAAAATATATACAATGAAAGAAAATATTTTAAAGATATAAAAATAATTACTTCTCTAAATTAAGTGATAAAAATATAAAAAATTTAAATAGGATTAATTTAAAAATTATTTATGTGATGTTCTTATATCTAAAAGAAAAATAAAATCAAAATTTTCACACTATAATTTGCACGACGCTTGAATTAGCAACTCGTTATTATATAAAAATCAAGCATCATCATATACATGGTTTTTTTAAAAGGATCAATAATTTAAAAGAATTGACTAATTATATGGTGAATTTCGTTTGAGCTCGTAAAACTATTACCATATGTTATTAATGAATGGACAAAAGTAACATAAAATTTGATATTTATAAAATATTTTAAAAATTGTTGCAAAAAATCCAATTGAAAATAGAAAGAAAGCATTTAATTTATTTTTGTTAAATTCTTTGTTGTTACTTTATTGAGAATTTTATATTATTATAGACATTAAATTCAGCTATATAATTCCAACATGAGATTGGATTACTTCTCATTGAACACACTATTTTGTAATTTAATCTTTTTGTAAACTCTTTTGTTACTTTCTTCTTATTTGATTTTACTTATTTCATATGTAATTTCTTAAATTTTTTTTATAAACCAAACTTATAAACTATGAACATTTAAATAAATAAATATAACAAGTTATGTTGGATTAATATTTTCTCTCCTTTAAATAAGAAATAATGCATTTAAATATGTATTTGTTATGATTTAAAGTGTATAGTTTTAATACCATCAAATAGATTATATGAATTGATTGGTGTCATTATAGGTACAAGACATGAACTTTTCAAAAAAATTATTTTGGAGTTTAAATTATCAATATTATAAATTGTTATTATTAAAAAATAATGTTGATTTTGATATTTTATTATAATTCATTAAAAGAATAGCATAAAATAACAATCTCAAGTCTTCAAGCTAAGGATATTTTAGTATCCTCATCCGAACTTATGCATATATTATTCATTTATAGCACGTGTAACGGACGTGATAACTCATAATATAGTTTACTTTTATTTTATTTATAAATTATTAAATTTATTGATAAATTATAAAAATAATCAATCATTAAATATTTTTTTTCTTAACAAGCTCATATATAATATTAGAATATGTGGCATTAAATTCATATTAATTATTTTGCAAAATAATTTGTAAAATATTTTCTCTCACGTATTTTATTTCAAAATGATCTCTTTGAATAATTAGAACATCTTAAAGATTTTAATTAATAATTCAATAAAACATTTCAAATAATTCAAACACGATATAAGAAATGATATAAAATAAAGTAAGATCCACAAAGGTTGAAGGCCTAAATCATTAAATCAGTGTAGTGATAGTAGAATTTAATTCATCTTCCACGATATACTCTGCTTAATAGCTAACATTTAACTTAGGTAATTATTTTGCCTCAAAAAAAAAAAAGCTAGGTAATTATCTATATAATATTTATGTTAATAAAAAAATTCAAGATAAATTTACACGACATACATATTGATATAGTATTGTCTAATCACTAAAGGTGGCAAAGTCGGGTCAGTTTTTGAGTTGGATCATTTCAAGTCGATGTGTTTTTGGGTCAGGTTGAATTTAGATCACTCGGGTTCGGATCGTCCATTGGATCTCAAATGTAGAAAAAATTTCAGGTTGAGTCTAAATTTTGTCTTAAAATTAATATTTCGGAGATTTTATATAAAATAAAACTTAATTGAAAATTTTTTTATTTAAAAGCTTAATAAATTAAATATAATTTTTTTAAGTAGATGATTATATATAATGAAAATAATTGAATTAAATCCACATTAAATTATATTCAAATTATATATAATAATTTAAATTAATTCAATGACAAAAAATCATTCATTATAAAAAATTTTGCGTATTATAATAAAAATTTGAGTGATAAAATTAGTTTTGTCTTAATATATAGTTTTATCGTGATAAAAATTAAATTTATTACAATTACAATAAAAAATTAATAAATTTGTGATAAATTTCTTTAACAGATTAAATCATTTAAAAATTATAGTAAAAATTTAGCTTAATTACTAAAAAATTCAAATTTTTGTGCGATATTAAATTGTATTCAAAATTTCCAATTAAGCCAATGAAACTATAATTTAACGAATTATTTTTAATTAAACCCTAAGTGAAAAAGTATAATTTATTAAAATACATTTATACTCATTTTTCCTTTATACTTTTTCAATTAGTTTATTTAAATCTAAAATTAAGTTTACATTTTAATTAATATACAACTTTTATTTTTATTCAATTTAATCTTATTTTTACTTAATTAAATTTATTATTTACTTCTGTATGATCAATTTTAATTTTATATTTAAATTTGAAATGAAAAAATTTTAAAATTTATATTTATAATTCATAAAATCTCTCAATCTCTCATTTTTTTTTAAAAAAAATTCTTTCAATCTTCTTTAAAAAATTAATTTTAATTTTTAAATAATAAAATTTTAAACTATTCAAAAAACATTTCTAAAAAATATTTAAAAATTAATCACATGAGTTTAATTAAGAAGCTATTTTTTATTTATTATTCAATTTAATCTCATTTTTGTTAATTAATTAATTTTATATTTTTAGATGATGAATTTAATTTTTTATTTAATTTAAAAAATAAAAAATTTTGAATTTTGAATTTATAATTCATAAAATCTCTCAATCTCTCATTCAAAAATTAATTATTATATTTTAAATAATAACTATTTAAATTATTTAGATAAAATTTTTTAAAAGTATTTACATGAACTTAATTAAGATAAACACTTTTATTTTATATTCAATTTAATCAATTTTTTATTTAAATAAATTTATTATACATTTTAAAATTTTGAATTTATAATTGACAAAATCTCTCAATATCTTGTTTAAAAAAAAATTTCTCCCAATCTCTCCATAAAAATTTAATTTTTATATTTAAAATAATAAATTATTTTAAATCATTTAAAATAAAACCTTAAGAAATATTTAACAAGAGCTTAATTAATATGATACTTTTATTTTTATTCAATTTAATCTCATTTTTAATTAATTAAATTTATTAGATACTTTTATTTGATAATTTTATATTTAAATTTATAATTTATAAATGTCTCATTCTCATTTAAAAAATTTTCTTTCTTTCTCTCCTTAAAAAATTAATTTATATATTTTAAATAATAAACCATCTAAACTATTTAAAATAAAAATTTTTAAGAAATATCCAAAAAAAATCAATTACATGATATGAACTTAAATATTATCAAAAAATTTATCTTCAAAAAAAAATTAAGGATTTATTAATTTATTATTTAAATATATAAAATAACATTTATAATTTTAAAGCATGAAATTAGTGCAAAATTATTTATTCATCAATTAAAATAAAAATAAAATTTGATATTTGTGTGAAAATATTTAAATTGAGTAAAAATAAAAATGTTATTTTAGTAAGATTTGAACTTAATTTTGAATTTAATTAAACTAATTAAAAATTATAAGGGTCAATTGATCAATTGAGTCTAAATATACACTTTATTAAATGATGATTTTGACTTGAGGTATAATTAAATCCAATTTATTAAATTAGAGTGTAATTGACTCAATTAAAAAATTTATAAATAATTAAAAATTCACAAACATGTTTGAATTTTCTTAATCATTGAATCTACAAATTTTTAACTCAAAAATATTTATTATAATAAATAAGTTTATAAGATAAATTATGACATACACTGTTTCATCATAATATTTTGTCACGATAGAATGTCCGCTAAATTACATATAAAAAGAAGTAATATTATCATAATAATATATGTCACTGCATTAAATAATTTTAAAAAATATGATAAAATTAAATAATTTAAAAAATTTGATAAATTATTTTATCACAATAAATAACTTTATTTTTACTAAATAATTTATCATATAAAATAATAAATTATAATTTAGGTAACATGAAAAACACACTAAAATTAATAAATTTATTAAAATATAATCTAAATATTTTTTGAAACAAATTTCTTTCTTTTCATTTTAATTATTCTACTTTTATATATTTATTAATAAAATTTTCCTTTTTTATATTATTATTGAGTAAATTTCTAGTCAGTTTTGATCCGATCCATCCAATTAATCTTTACCTGACCCAATCCGACCTAAAAATTTTCGGGTTATTCTTGTTGGCCTTGAGTACTAAGAAGAGAGTTGAATTTGTGGGAATTTTACAAAATTTGGAGGGAAGAGAATGACTTTGGTGATTAGAAGAGTAGGAGAAAAGAGTAGCATATAAAGTTTTATAGTGGTTCAAGTGTTAATAAACCCTACGTCCGCTCCTCACTTCTTCATAATTGGGTATTCTACTATCACTAAATCGTGTTTCCAAACTGGTACACTTTGTGTTTATGGCTCACACATAGCCTTACAACTTGTGTTTTAAGACTCACACAAAAACCTCTCAAGTGTTTTTCCAAAGGCTCTATACAAGAGTTTTATAGCTAAGCTAACTCTCAAACCCAATAACAATGGTGTTTAATGCTTACACCAAACAATATCAACTCACATACGAAGAATTTAAGGTTGAGAAATAAAATTGTAAGAGTTTTGTTATATTCAGTGCTATTCTCTTGCATTCATATCTATTTGGTGGAGTATTTATAAGCAATTACCACCAAAGAGACGTTACAAAGAAACTGTTTAAATTTCTAATTCAAGCTAGATAGATTTTGCATTAAATACCTGCTAGACTGATTTCGTGATTGTGAATTACCGTTTTGCACTAGAAAGGTTGAAATTGTGGTGGAGAACGCCATTTGTATCTAACAGCTAGTCCACATGATATGTTATTATTGGTCTTCCAAGAAAAATCGTTGTTGTGTTCATCCAACCAACTAAAAGTCGCGGTCGTGATTTAAGTTCTTCTTGGATGAGATTGGGACTGCGAATCCTTCTGTTTGGAAAGGAGTAATTGCTTCAACAAGTCGCAGTTTCAAAAGCTATTTCACCTTCGTGAATTTTTATATGTCAATGGTTATCTTGGACATTTGGCAAGCTCTAGTTGTGGACTTAGTTTCCTCTAATTAATTATAAACGTCGCGATCGTGATGTCAAATGCGAATTATACTGTTTGAATTTCATGTCTTTTTTGGTAAGGTCGCGACTGTGATTTTCTTTATGAATCCATTTGGTTCAAGTTCATACATTTCTTTTGCAATGTTGTGGTCACGACTTAAAGGTTCTTGATCATGAATTAGAATGCCTTTCACAATGCTTAAGATTTAAACTCTCATCCAAGTTCCAATGTAAACCTATCTTAAAAACTATAAAATCAACACTTCAAAAAATGTTAGAATTTATCAATTTACATTGTTAAGATTACAAGAGACCTTCAACCTAAGTTTGACTAATCTAGTCCAACAAATTCCCCCCTTTTGATTTTGACAACTTGGATTGATTTACAAAGGGTAATGAATTGCATAAGTGTGAAGTTGAGGTGGTTAATACTTTTTAACAAATTAAACTTAGTGATCAACCAATTTAAACATGAAATGTAAATAACTAAATTTATAGATTGTTCCCCCTCAACTTATACTCTTCCTTGATTATTTCATGCAATTTCTTTTCACAAGATCTCTCCCCCTTTGTCAAGATCAAAAAGAGAATATAAAGGGATTTTTCTAAGCATATATGACATGATTCGAATAGGGATTTGTATAAAGTGATTAAGTTGAAGAACAATCATACTTTAAGAACAAACATAAGAAACATAAATTTCAAAGTAATTTATTAATATAGATAAACAAAAAACATAAAGATGTGGGATCACAGACTTAGGCCGTAAGACAAACAAAATAAAAAACATAAAAAAATTACAAGCCTAAGAAAGAAAACTAAAAGATTGGAGAGCTATCATCATCTTTAGAGTCTTCAATTTCCTCATCTCTACCTTCACCCTATGCTTCTTCCCCTTCTTCCACCTTTTGATCTTCTTCCTCTTCTGGAGTATCCTTCCAATCCTCAAAATCAGGAGGTGGCAAGGTGTAACACCCATCTTTTCTTGAAGATCGACTAAGTCATAATGGAGGTGGGAAAGTAGAAGAAATCTCCTCTTGATCAACCTCATTACTTTGTCCAATTTCTTATTGATTGAGGAAAGAGAGATGGCAGAGGACATAGACTTTAGTTTAGGTTTGGGAGATGGGATTGGTTAAGCACCCTCCTCTATTACAAGCCTTTTCCTCTTTAAGGCTTGAGTAGTTTCATACTTTTTCGCCCTAATTGATCCCAAGGTATAAATATAAGTGTCAAGGTGTATAGCCTTGGCATTGTTGAGGTAGGACAAATCAAGGAAATTCTGTGATGGTAGATATTTCTTAGCAAGGAATTTCTCATTCTCCTTATTAAGAGCTCCCACATAATGATAAATGGTTGGACATAAAAGGGTAGAAAGAATTGGCTTTTGGGTTTTGTACTCATGTGAATCAATTGATCCACAAGGTATCGACTAATTTGGATGAGTTTATTTTTTATAAAACAAAACAAAAATGCTAGGTCTATTTGGGAGACTTTTTCATTCCCATCACCTCTAGCATGAACAAAAAAAGTAATAATACGGTGAAGAAGCCAATTTGGAAGAATGCAAATATATTTGGCTAGAGATATTTTAGGGTCATGTTTTGTTTCGATGGAAATCTTGGACCAAAATTCAAAGTGGATGATGTCAAGTGCAGATATGATGAAAGAGATATCATCTCCCACTTGAATATTGAAAAAGGTTAGAGATTTGTTCAAATGTGATAAAATAAAGGTCCCTAAATGCCCAAAAACTAGTCCTTAAATGCCCAAAAAACTAACCCGTGCTAACCTGCCTTTGATTATGCTCTTCAACTTAAAGTGTCTGTGCATGTAAACTCCTTAACAATTTCTTCGTATCCAAGTTCATCTCGAAAGATAAACTCATTCTAGCCCAACTTTGATAGGAAGGCGTGAATTTCATCCTTGATTCCAACGGACTCAAGGAGAAAAGAGGAGAGAATTTTGTTGGGTTAGATTATTTTGTTGGAGTTCGCTTTATATCGGTCTTTCTCCTTTTTTGTTATTCTTTTCATCAAGTGAAGGGCAAGAGGGCAAGAAGGTTGGGTTATGCCCTTTCCTTTTTCTACTCAAGAAAGCTTCTTGGGTGCCATTGAGGGAAGTTTGGAGAAAATAGTAGGTTTGAGAGAAGAAATTAAAAATAGATGAAGAGAATAGGTCAAAATGAAATAGAGGGGTATTGGAATGATTTAAATAGACAAAAATTTGATGAAAAATGGTAATAAATGATAAAAATTGCATTAAATGAGGGGGTGACATTGGTTGACAGTCAAATCAATCAATGTTTAATAGTTACTCTAATTCACGACTGCAAACCTCATTTCGTGATCGCTAATTACAAAAATTCTAAGTAATGGATAGGAATTCCTTACAATTCCTTAAAGTCGCGACAACAAATTAGAAGTGTGATAGAAAGTTGATGAGTGCCTATAAAATGCAACCGCAAATGGATAAGAGCGACCTTGAATTACAAAGCAAAAAGAAAAGAAAGAAAGAAAGAAAGAAAAATAGCCTTTCTAGATGTGATCCACTAAATGTAATAATGATTAATTCATGCAAATTGGCATAGAGAAGCATATTTGCATAAAGAATTAAAACATCCAAAGTAATTAAATACACATTTATTAAACATATCATTCAAAACAACAAATTCAATAAAAAAAACATTTTATGAGATCTAATTTTCACCTAAGGGAGCTTCCGTCAAACATTCCTAACTCTTGCTTAATGAAGTTCATCCTTTCTTCATTAAGGGGTTTAGTGAAAATATCCACAAGTTGATGATTGGTATCAATAAACTCTAACACCACATCACCAATTTGGACATGATCTGTAAGAAAATGATGTCTAATGTCAATGTGTTTGCTCCTAGAATGTTGGATGAGATTCTTTGAAAGATTTATTGCACTTGTGTTGTCATATTTGATGGAAATGTGATTAACAACTTTGCCATAATTCTTAAGTTATTATTTCATCCATGAAACTTGGGTGCAATAATAACTTGCTGCTATATATTCTACTTCTGCGATGGATAAGGCAACTGAAACTTATTTCTTACTAAACCAATAAACTAAGCATTCTCCTATAAATTGGCAAGCTTCAAAAGTGCTCTTTTTATCTAACAAGCTACCAATAAAATCCGCATCTGAATACCCTAAAAAACTAAAAGATGAATTCCTATGATACCATATTCTAAGCGTAATGTGCCATGCAAGTATTTAAGAATCCTTTTAATAGCATTTAAATGAGATTCCTTAGGGCATGATTGAAACCCAGCACATATGCATACACTAAACATAATGTCGGGTCTAGAGCCAATAAGATAGCGAAGATAACTAATCATATCTCTATAGCACTTTTCATCAACTGGCTTACCTAATTCATTTTTGTCTAGTTTGATGGTAGCACTTATTAGTGTTTTTACTACTTTGCATCCATCCATGCTAAATTTCTTGAGTAGATCCTTTGTGTGTTTAGCTTGGTTGATGAAGATGTCCTCTTTAGCTAGCTTGATTTATAGGTCAAGAAAGAGCTTGAGCTCTCCCATCATGCTCATCTCAAATTCTCTAGTCATACACTAAGCAAAATCATTACAAAGAGATTCATTAGTAGCATTAAATATAATATCATCAACATATATTTATATAATGAGTGTGTCCTGATTGTGTTTTTTGACAAATAAAGTAGTATCAACCTTCTCTTTTTTCAAAATCATTTCATAAAAGAAATGAGCTAAGCGTTTCATACCAAGCTCTTGGAGCTTATTTCAAACCATATAAGACTTTAGTTAATTTATAAACATGATTTGGAAAAATGTGAGATTCAAAACTAGGAGGTTGTTCAATAGAAACTTCCTCCTCAATGAGACCATTTAAAAATGCACTTTTGCCATCCATTTGAAAAAGTTTAAAGTTCATGTAACATGCATAAGCTAAGAGAATCCTAATGGCTTCTAATCTTGCTACAGGGGTATAGGTTTCATCATAATCAATGCCTTCCTTTTGGTTGTACCCCTTTGTAACCAATCTAGCTTTGTTTTTAGCAATGAAACCTTGCTCATCTAACTTATTCCTAGACATTCACTTGCATCCTACAATAGGGTGCTCCTTAAGCTTGAGAGCAAGTTCCCATACTTTGTTTATCTCAAATTAGTTGAGTTCCTTTTGCATGGCAATCACCCAACTTTCATCATCAAGAGCCTCATCAATTGATTTTGGCTTAAATTGAGAAACAAATGCAAGATTATTGTCTAATGCATGTAGTTGAGATCTAGTGCTTCCTCTATTAGAAGTATCACCAATAATTAGATCCTTTGGGTGATGCTTGGAGAATCTCTAATCCTTAGGAAGAACTTGAGCTATAATTTCTGCTTGTTGCGGTTAGATATCGTTTTCTTCTATTGATGACTACTTTTCATCAAGGTCTATAACCATTTCTTTAGAAGTTGACTCTAACTCTAATTTCTCAAAGTCACCTGCAAGACTCTCGATAAGAAAACCTTTCCTAAGATCAAATTTACTAGATTCATCAAACATAATGTTCATTGATTCCTGAACAACTATAGTACTTTTGTTGAAAATCCTATAGGTCTTACTATAGGAGGAATAACCCAGAAAAATACCTTCATTTATCTTAGAATAAAATTTTCTAAGGTTATCCTTGGTATTTAAGATGTAGCGTTTGCACCTAAAAACTCTTAGGTGTGACAACTTAAGTTTTCTACCATTTTAAAGCTTGTAAGAGGTTTTGTTAAGAATGGATCTTTTGAAAACATCATTAGTAATATAATAAGAAATATTGATGGCTTTGACTTAAAAGTAATTAGGCAAAGAATACTCATTGAGCATGGTTCTAGCCATTTATACTAATGTTCTATTTTTCCTCTCTACAACACCATTTTGTTATGATGTTCTAGGAGTTGAAAAGTTATATGAGAAATCCCATTCTCTAGGTAATAAATTTTAAAAGATTCATTTTAAAATTCCTTTCCTTGGTCACTCTTTATAAAAGAAATGAAGTAACCTTTTTCATTTTGAACTCTTTTTGTAAAACTTTTAAAAACATTAAAAGTGTCATTCTTATGAACTAGAAAGGACACCCAAGTAAATCTAGAGTACTCATCAACTAGGACAAATGCATAATACTTTTCACTTAAGCTAGCACTCCTAGTAGGTCCAATCAAGTCCATATGGATAAGTTGAAAAGGTCTAGATGTACTTATAATATTCTTTGCTTTGAATAAAGATTGATGTACTTATAACTTTCCCATTTAGCATGGTTCACATGTCTTGTCTTTTGAGAATTTTAGCTTGAGAAGTCCTTCCACTAGCTCTCCTTTAGATAGGCTTTGTAGGAGCTCCATGCTAGCATGACCAAGTCTTTTATGCCAAAGCCAAGCCTCATTGCTAAGGGATATAAGATACTTGAAAGATTGGTTAGCCAAATTGTCTAAGTTAATTGAGTAGGTATTGCCTTCCTTTCACCTTTAAAGATTACCTTTTTGTCCACCAAAATGGTAACTTAGCACTCTTTAGGGTCAAAGGTGACTTTATTACTTTTATCACATAATTGACTTACACTGACCAAATTATGTTGTAAACCATCTACTAGAAGAACATTATCAATAAGTGAACAACCATTCTTACCAATTGTTCTAATGCTAATTACCTTACCATTGGCATTGTTCCTAAAAGTGACATTGCCACATTCCTTCTCTTTTATGGCTATGAATAGCTTTTTGTTGCCCGCTATATGCTTTGAATACCTATTATCCATATGTTAATCATTGTTTTCATTGGTGGCTGCCATACAATCCTAAATAACATAAATAAATTACTTTTATTTAGGTACCTAAGCATACCTAGGTCCATAGGGTTAGGCCTTAAAGGGTCCTCTAATTTGAGATAAGCCTTCCTAATATAACAAAAGATAATTATATGACCAAAGTTTATGCAATAATGACATTGGAGTTTAGATTTGTGAGTCTTTCTTCGATGCACAACTTTAGTATAAGTATAGGGCCTTCTCATACTATGATGATGTGAGTGTGAGCATATGCATAAATGATTAGGAGTATGAGAGAATTTTTTATGTGTGTTAGAGTGAACATGTTTCTTAGTGTAGATGAATGCACGATTAGCTTTTTAGGCTTAGGATTTGAGCCTTGATGTGCTTTTCCCTTTTCCTTGGGCATTAGTGTTTCAGTGTTAAGAGCACTCTTCCTCCCAACTCTCTTAATATTAGATGTATAAGGTACCGAAGCTATAATGAAAGTAGTGAGAGGGGGAGTTGATGATGAGGAGACTCCATTAAAGCCAATACCATATCTTACTAGGGGAGGTCTTTGAGATATAATTTATGTGTCTAAAGCTTCCTTCCCTTTGTGAAACTTAGAAATGAAATTTCTAAGCTCAATTATCTCTCCTTTTAAGGTATCATTTTCCTTTTGCAAGGAGTTTAGAGAAGAAGAAGATTTAGTAAGACTTTTAACTAATTTTTTGAGTTCTTCATTTAAAGTCCTTAACTCACTTACAAGCTCATTTAATGGGTTTAAATCATTTTCCAGTTTTGAACATTTCTTTTTATAAGTTTTCATGTGTGACTTATATTTGTCACATCTCAAAGTAAAAGCTTCTAAGAGCACATCATATACATCATCTAATGCATCATAATTTTTGCTAAAATGGGGTGATGAATTTACCTCATTAGAAGAGTCACCTTGTGCCACGAAACATAGATTTGCTACTTCCTCATCTTCATCCTCCTCACTAGAGCTGTCATCTTAAGTAGCTTTGAAACTTTTCTTCTTTTCTTTATCCCCTTTCTTCTTCTTTTTCAGCTTAGGGTAATCATACTTGATATGGCCTTGCTTGCCACACTAATAGCACATTACTTCACTTTTCTTTTCTTTGAGGTTAAGAGAAGACTTCTTGAAGTTCCTTCTATCTTTTCTTCTTCTTATAAGCTTCTTAGTCCTTTTAGAAAGCATGGCTAACTCCTCATTCTTTTTCACTATCATAATCACTTAAGACAACCTCTACTTATTTATCTTTGGATGAGGATTTGAGAGCTCAAGTCTTATTCTCTATGTTTTCAATCTTATCCCCTTGGCCTTTCATCTTCTTCTTCTTTTCATCCTTTTTTAAGGTTGTCCCATGCGTGATAAGCTTGCTTATGAGGACATCTATTGACACTTTTCTAATTTCTAGATTTGACTCTTATATACTACATACCTTGGCACCAAACTTCTTAAGAGTTAAGGATTTAAGTATTTCAGTGTTTACCTCATAATTTATTAGTATTTTTCTTAATTTCTTCACTTTTGTGATGATAAATAGAAGTGTATTCATCATATTGGTGATACTTTCATTGTCTTTCATCATGAATAGTTCTTATTCTGTCATATACATTTTCAATCTACTGGATTTCACCAAGGTTATGCCTTCATGGTAATTCTCTAAAGCTTTCAAAATTTCATAGGCTGTAAGGTAATGTTGAACTCTTCTTATTTCTTCCCTTGACAAAGAGTTAAGAAAGATTGCCCTTGTTCTTTTGTTTCTTCCATTCGATCTTCTATGAGCTTCTACCCATTCTTTCATTGGGAATAACTCTTTACTTCCATCAACCACTTTAGTAAGAGACTTCCATTCTTTTGCCACAATATCCCAAAGGTCTACCACATCGCTATCCAAATATATCTCCATCCTATACTTCTAATACGTATAGTCGAATCCATCAAAGTATGGCTTAAGATGGATGTGAATTCCTTCTTGTGCCATATGTTTTTGCTCGCTCAATTAAGAGTTTTAATGAGAACTTTGCTTTGATACCACTTGTTGGCCTTTAATCACAAAGAAGGGGGGTTGAATTGGTGCAAATTTAAAAAAATTTAGAGGAAAGAGAATGACTTTGGTGATTGGGAGAGTAGGAGAAAAGAGGAATGCATAAAGTTTTATAGTAGTTCAGGTGTTAATAAACCCTACGTCCACTCCCTAATTCTTCATAATTAAGTGTCCAATTATCACTAAATGGTGTTTCTAAGCTCACACCAAAGTTGTACACTTCGTGTTTTGTGTTTCACACACAACCTTACAACTTGTGTTTTAAAGCTCACATAAAAACCTCTTAACTATTTTTCCAAAGGTTTACACTTAACCTATACAAGAGTTTTATAACTAGGCTAACTCTTAAACCCAATAACAATGGTGTTTAATGCTTACACCTAACAATATCAACTCAGATATAAAGAATTTACGGTTGAGAAACAAAATTATGAGAGTTTAGTTACATTCAATGTTATTCTCTAGCACTCATGTCTTTTATTGGAGTATTTATAGGCAATAAACATTAAAGAGACATTACAAAAAAACCTGTATAAATCTCTAAGGCAAGCTAGATAGATTTTGCATTAAATGTCTGTCAGACTGATTTCATGATTGTGACTAGTTTGTCGTGGTCATGAATTATCAATTTGTGTTAAAAAGGTTGAAATCATGATGGAGAAGCCCATTTATATCTAACAGCTAGTCCACATGGCATATTGTTATTGGTCTTCTAAGAAAAATCATCGTTGCATTCAGCCAACTAACCAAAATTTGTGGTCGTGATTTAAGTTCTTCTTAGACGTGACTAGGACCGTGATTCCTTCTGTTTGAAAAGGAGAAATTACTTCAACAGGTCGCAGTCTCAAAAGCTATTCACCTTTGCAAATTTTAATATGTTAATGGTTATATTAGACACTTGACAAGCTCTAGTTATGGACTTAGTTCCCTCCAATCAATTATAAAAGACGTGATTGTGATGTCTAATGTGATTGTCACCGTGAATTAGACTGTTTGAATTTCATATGTTTCTTAGTAAGGTTGTCGGTGCGATTTTTGTAACATCCCTATCCACATTCTTTGGCATTATCACATGAATATATTCATTGCATAAATGATATGAAATCCCACATGAACATATGCATTTTATAAATGATCATTTAGATACATGAATTGGATAAGCAAGATGACGACACATGCACCATTGCATTTGGGACACTTGAACATGTATGTGGTGTTTGTATAGTTGCATGACAAATTGTTTTATGTTGTGTGCATATTTTAGCATCATAAATAATGGTGTTATAGAGCTTATTTTAAAGTATAAAGAGCAACTAGGAATTAGAAGATGGATGGAGGTGCTTAAGGAGTGAAGAAAGGGACTAAAAGAGGAAAGTGAAATTCCAACCAATAGGAATGCAACACCATGATTTTGTCTTATTTCAATAGATTTACAAGTGGAATTTTTAACCCTTTAGAATCAAAATATAGAGCTTAGACGTGAGGTACAATAGAAGAAAGAGAGAGCTAAGGAAGAAAGAAAGGAAAGAAGAAGAAGAAGAAGAAGAAGAAGAAGAAGAAGAGGGAGAAGAGTGGGCTGCCTAAGGAGGAAAGAAAGGAAAGAAGAAGAAGAAGAGGAGGAGGGAGAAGAGTGAGCTGCCTAAGGAGGAAGCCTAAGGTTTCTTAGTTATGGGATAATAGGTAAGTTAATTTATCTTCTTCTCAAATGAAATTAACCCCTCATGACATGTTAATCATGCATGGTTAGTGAGAATTATGGACTATTTGAGGTACAACTCTTGGATGGAAGTTGAAATTCAAAAGAACAAGAGCTTATTCTGTTGATTTTATTATTAGAGCAGAATTTTGTACCCATGATTTCATAACTCTAGAAGAGAAATTAAAGAAAGTGCAAAATATGAAAGTTGTAGCTTTATGCCTCATCTAAATTCATATGAAACAATTTTGCTTGTTTTGGTGTGTGTGAGGAGTTATGGCTCCTTCATTAGGACTGGTTCACAACCAACCGAAATCACCTTAGTTTTTATGTTTTCTTACATTTTGATGGCCTTATGTTTTGATTTTGACAAAGTGTAAAAGATGAAATTTGTAGGGTTATATCCCTTATAAACACCTGTAAATCAGTTTGGATTGATTTGTTATGTGGAAAGAGATATGACTCATTGATTGTTACTGATCTTGTACCTGGATGAAACCTCACCTGTCTTTTAATTCTATTTTTCAAGAATTTGATAACCATAGATTAGGAATTTGGTGATGTTTAAAATTGAAATTTGTATATTTATATATTATCTACATGACTGTAAAATATAATTGCTAAATTTTGTATGGTTATTGAGAAATTGCCCCTTCATTATGACTGATTATCACCATGTTGAAAACCTACTCACCCTGAGATTCGTTATTTGTTTTGGTAATTTTATAGACTGAATTAGACAATGAGGAAAACATGAATAATGTTGCTTTATGTGTTGTGTAACTTCTGGTAAATCATTTTTGCAATTTGATTTGTACAATTTGAGATATACCCATGAATGTAAGACCTACTCAGACTAAGATGACATAGAAATAGAGAAAAATTCAAAAATTCATCCCATTTTCTCTGTGTCTTATATTGGCCTGAAATTTGAATATGTTGTATAATTATGTGTCTAGTTTATTTGAAAAAAATAATCAAGTGATTTGGATAAGTATATCTAGAATTATTATTGTGAGAGTGTAGCAAGCTCAGGCTGCCATATAAGGAAAAACATGCATAAAAACTGGGTCCACTTGCATGGATCATGCCATAGTTGCATACCAACCATTCATAATGATTTTAACATACTTATAACCATGTATGTATCAAATGTTAGGATCTCAACACTTTGAGGAATCCCTAGAGAGAGAACCAAACCCATAGTAAAGATTTGTTATATCAAAAGGTGTGTAAAAATAATAATTACATTCTAACATGTATATGTGTGATAATTTTATGATGTGATTATGTCCTATAACATGTATATGTGATTGAATTATTACCTTTTGCATATGAATACAAGTCAAGCAAGAATTATATGGTCTTATTGATTACTTGGTATACTATTGTTATGAACGCTTACATATGGAACTAAAAGGATGTTGTGACCGGCTTGTCAAACACTTGCAAATCATGTGGAAGATGGAATAATATGTCCCATTGGCACATGTTATGGATCAAATGATTCACTTGTTATATGCTGGCCAATAAAATCAAATGTCACTTGAATCATATGAATTCCTGGGAGCAGTATTTGCCTTGCAAGGTCACGACACAAAAATAAATCTATTACACTTGCACTTGCATAGTCAATTGTTATACTTGTAATGTACCTGATGATATTCTTATATTGGTTGTGTCATAAAAATCTGACTATTATTCTTATTCATTGAGTCATGACTCACCAAATCGTAAAATTTTTTTTCAGATACTAAAGCATAAGATTGGACATTTTAGTGCTTAGAGTTTTGCATCGAGACATATGGACCACAGATCGTTGGTTGAATTCTAACTCTTTCTCTCTCTCTCCTTTGTCATGTACATACATATAGATAGGAACCAGTTTATAGTCACTAGCCTTGAAATTAGTTAACATATGTGTACATTAAATATATGTTTGATTGTGTATGTATAATGAATAAAACCTTTATGCATATATATTTTGGACATAAATGCTATGAGTTTTGTAAAAGAAAATGGTCGTTACAATTTTCTCTACAAATTTGTTTGGTTCAAGTTCATACATTTCTTTTACAATGTTGCAATCACAACTAAGAGGTTCTTAATCGCAAATTAGAACACTTGAGATTTAGACTCTATCCAACTTTCAATTCAAGCCTGTCTTAAAAATTGCAAAATCAACACTTAAAAAAGATGTTAGAACTTATCAATTTGCATTATCAAGATCAAAAGAGACCTTTGACCTAGGTTTGACCAACCTAGTCTAACGATTATGGTTTGGATCATTTTAGGTTTGCCCATGTTTGAATCGGGTTTGGGTCATCTTTGTCCAAGTGGGTTCGAGTAAAGTCTAAAATTATCGCCTCTATTAATCACAAATTTTTTTTCACAAATTTGGATCTACCACATGTGTGAGGTACATGAACTATTGAATTGAATACACTTTTCTTATGGCTAAATCCCCAAGTTCCCTTACCATAGTTTGCTTGGATTCATTTTGAGAATCAAAGATTGAATGTAACTTAAATACAATAATTGAAAAGAATAAGTGATTGCAGTAATGAAATTCAAAGAGAAAACACTTAAATTTAAAGAGAATGATATGTATTAAAAACTGGACATGTTTGCGATGAACATGATATTTACTTAATGCTGTTGATAATGAAAAATATAGAATAGTTTTGGTGTGCTTGATCTGCAAAAGAAATTTAGCTAAAGAACTATGATTTGATTAATAAAATGCTTATGAAGTTGATTGAGTGTTGTCTGTGTTGTTAAGGAATTTGCTAAGTGTATGTTCTCATTTGCTTAAATGCCCTCCTTTTATAGAGTCCCAAGGAGTAATCTACACGTAAGCATGATTGCACGTTCTCTACTTCCTATTTGGTGCTCCATTTCTTCTAATCTCCTTTTTATTTCATAGCCACTTTGCTTCCACGTTCCTCTCCACATTCTTGTGTTGCCTTGTAACCGTAAACAACTGTCTACCTTTATCCCTACTTCATAATAATAATATTTATTTAATTTTATTAAATAAAAATTATTTAATTAAATAAAATTAATTAAATAATTTATTTAATGGCCTAGACAAAACTATTAGGTTAGGCTAAAAATATTTTGGGTGCAAACAATGTCTTCTTGCATATGTATAACTTGATTAAAAGGGCAAAGTTGTACTTATGCAATTAAAAATATCTACTTTTCCACCTTCTCTCTCCTTTTCTTCTCTTTCCTCAAATTGTCACTTTCACATAAAAATATATCCATCTCCTATCATCAAACCCATTTTCTCTCTCTAAAATCTCCCACTCACACAAGAATTCATCTTCTCCAAAAATCCACATTAGCCAACAAAATCTCATCCACCAAAACAAAAATCTATCCCTTTTTATCTCCCATTAACTCATATTCTTAACCTTCCATATTTAATTTTCTCTCTTTAAAACCTATTCAAAACTTTTTTTTTCTTAAACTCTCCAACGCCCAAAATCGTCTCATTCTACTGTCAGCCAAGCCTTCAATGCCAACTTTTTTTTTTCCATGACACCACTGGCCATAGCTCCATTACTAATGGTTTCTCCTTTAGTGCTATCTTCATGCACAACAATTTGAGATATTAGCTCCAAGTTGGCTCCCCATGGCTCTCCCACTTTTTGGGCTCTTCAACCATTGTGTTTTCCCAACTTGGTGCTCTCTAAAGCCCATCACAAAAAAAATTCAAGAAAGGTTAGTATAATTTTGCATCTCTTAAATTGTCAAATTTGATTTTTGGTTGGATTTTCACATGATTGTGTTGAGATTGAAAATTTTTACTTAGGGCTCTTGAATTTTGGAGAATGGCTATTATCTCATAATTCATCAAAAATTAATTTAATTGCTAAAAATCATTTGTGATAATTAGGAATTATCCAAACAATTTATAACATATTAAATGAATTTATTGAGAAGAATTTTGAATTATTTACCTATTATTGACTTGACTTTTTGCTTGAGAATCCCTTAGGGACCCTTTACTAATTTTGCACCATTAATATATTTTTGTATGTGAGTATGACTTTCATAAGCCATTTGTGATTTTTGGACAAAAATAAACACGTTAGGCCAATCATTTGTATTTTTTGGTTGACAAACCACTATTGGTCATGGGATCCCTATGGATTTTTGCACCATTGATACTCATTTAGACATTTTTTTTTTTATGATCATGGCTTTTTCAAGCCATTTGTGTTTTTCTTAAGGATAAATGATCATACTAGGCTAATTTATTTTGCTTTTTTATCATTAAATCAGTTTTTAGCCTGGGTGATCCCATGTAACTCTTATAAATTGTTAGATAAAAATGGCTATTCTAAGCCATTAATAGTATTTGCCTTAGGGATCCCATATAGTTCTTAGGGATTTTGGATGAAAATAGTTTTTACATATTGTTTCTTGCATTTCTCACCTTGGAGATCCATATGGCCCCTTAGGGATCTTGCACCAAAATGGATTTTAAAAGCCATTTTATAATCTTACTTAGTGATCTCATCCTTACCACTAAAGTTTGGATAGAATTAGATCTCTTTTTAGCTAAATAACACTATAAAATAGAAAATTAGCCTATTTAGTAGTTTTTGGCCTTAGGAATGTCCAATAATCCTTGAGGATCTCACATGAAAACGGTTTTTTCAAGCCATTTTAATAACTTTGTCCTCAGGGGATCTCATCTTTACTAGTAGACTTTGGATAGACTTAACTTTCTAATTAGCCAAATGATACTATAAAATGGTCGATTGACATATTTTGAGATTTTTGGCTTAAGGATCTCTAATAATTTCTTTGGGAATCTTGCATGAAAATAGCTTTTACAATCCATTTTATAATTTTTTCTCTTGGAGATCTTATCCTTATCACTAGAATTTGGATGGACTTAGATCTTTGGGTAGCCAAATAATGCTGCAAAATAGTCCATTGGCCTATTTTGTGATTTTCGGTTTTGGGATCTCCAACCACTTTGCAACAATTGATCATAAAAAATTTACCTATCTCTTAAAAATAAATTTGATTTTTTAACTCCTAAAACTTTGACATAGGAGTAATTTTCTACACATTTCATATTCAATATCATTATTTTGGTCAATTAGGATCCATGTGCAATCCAAGTATTTTGAATAAAATAGCTTATGATACCACATTGTAATTTATTTTTCATATTTGTTTACTAGAAAATCTCATATATAGAATGACTACATAGCCAATTCCCTTAGGGATTCAAATCAACTCTTTGTGTAAAAATAATTTTCTAGCATGAGTATCTTTGATACTGTATTTTAGGCCAAATTTCAATTTTCTTTTAGCATTATAAGTCTAAAAAAAAATATCTTTTGGCCTTGTAAAAGTTATTTTATGCTAGAAATTAAATTTGTATATCTTTATTGCAGTATCTCCCATGGCTTCCTCATCCATGCCAACACATGATCCTTCTATTATTCGTGTTTCTCTAAAGCAAGTTATTCCTAATCATGTATCTCTATAGGTAAATCGCTACTTTTGATGTTGCTCCTTTAGTTGAGTTTGCATGTATGGTGATGAATCCTAGATGTTTAATGATCCCTAAGATCTCAAGATTTGAGAAATGGCTTTTTAGCCTATTTCATGCAGCCATATCACTTAACACATAACACACTGGGCACTACAATAATCACTTTGCATCATGTAGCCACACCACTAGACTCCTGCACACCATGTACCCTAATGATTTTTTCATCATGTAGTCATGTGTTTTGGCATTACATATAGATGATTGAGATTATGATTTCCTTTAGTGATCTATTATTTTTTGATTTTTAATGAGATTTGAGAAAATGGATGGAAACAAAAAATTAATATTTATGAAAATGGTCATGAGGACTACTATCTTTATTTTGAAATGGCCAACTCGCCTACTGATAGGCCAAAGAAAAATATAGCCATGGTGATGACCTACAAAATAGGAAACTAACACTAAATCCCTAAAGATATTACACCTTAGAGATCCTAGAATGGTTGAGATCAACCTAAATTATTTTTCTATTTGTTTTTCCATCATCTCCCACATAGTGGGATAATATCTCTTCAAAAGCTTCCCATTGATGAAACTTTTGTGTGGCTCCCTATGTAAACTTGAAAGCCAATATGCATTGCCTTCCAAAACCTTGTGAATCTTAAAAGGACCCTCCCAGTTGGGGAACCACTTATTGTATTCTCGATCCTTAGCTTCCAAGGGAAGTGTGATCTTCCAAACCAAATCTCATTTATTGAAACTCTTCTTTCATACCCTTCTATTGTACACTCTAGACACCTTCCTCTTTTGGATCACTAAGTGATTTAATACTTGAAGCCTTTCTTCTTCTGCTTACTCTAGCTCTATAAGCATCAATTGATTGTATTCATCGAACGTCATTCCATTTTGCCTTACAACCTTAGAGATGGAACTACAACCTCTATAGGGATCACAATAACAAAACTAAACATTAACATAAAATGACTTAGTCCAATAGAGCTTCAACTTAGTGTTTTGTAAGCCCATAGCATTTGCAATAGGATTTTATGTCAGTCCCTTGGATTCTCTTCCAACATATTCTTTAAGATCCTAACGAGAATCTTATTTGATGCCTCTACTTATCCATTAGCTTGAGCATAGCATGAGGTTAATTTAATTAATTTAATGCCAAATTCTTTCATAATGTCCCTCACTTCTTCTCCCGTGAACACGGTTTCCTAAGTCATTGTGATGGACTCCAAGATCCCAAACATGTGAATGAGTTCTTCTTAATAAATTGGATAACATCTTTTTGTTCCACCTTTTTCAAAAGAATTGCCTCCACCCATTTAATGAAATAGTTAACAACTATAATAATGAATTTATGACCCTTTGATGATGTCAAATGGATCTTTCTAATTAAATCTATGGTCCATCGCATCAAAGGCCATGGTTTCATGATAGAATGTAGCTCCACAGCTGAAACCCTTTAAGCACTTTCGTATCTTTAACACTATTGGCATCCTTTGGAGTAGTTGATACAATATTTCAAGATTGATGACTAACAATAGCCATGTCTCTTTAGTAGTCATCTCATCTTGATTCCTGCTTGGTGAGCTCCACAAACTCCTTTATGAACTTACCTCATCACCTCCATCGCTTTAGGGAACCCTAATCACCTTAGCGACAAATTGTTAAAGCCCTTCTTGTATAATTTTGCCTCTATAAGGACGAAGTTTAAGGCTTAGACCTTAACTCTATATGGCACCTTGGAACTTAGGCAATTTAGGTACTGTTTGAGCTTCATTCCTTGATCGTTCCCCATTGATGTATCAAAATTGAGAGATTCCACATTAATATCTCTTTTTATAATGGAAGGGTGATTTCTTTTCTTTATAATAATAAAGTTATGGATTAGCTCATCGCTCATCCTTATCCTTGAAGTTATCTAAGAGCTAGCTAATCAGCTTCCCAAATAGCCTCACCAGGGACGTGCAAGAGTGAGATGTTATTAAAGGAATCAATAATTTGAATTGTAGTAGCATAATAAAGAGCTAGCAAATTACTTTTACACTTATACTCCCTTGTCAATTGTTTGAGGACCAACTATGAGTCCCCAGTTACCATTATGTCCTTACCTTTCAACTCCTGTAAAATCTCAAAACTTCTAATCACCAATTACCAAAGCTTTATATTCGACCTAAGTGTTAGTGCATTCAAAGGCCAAATTAAAAAAAAAATGTTATTTTGGCTTTTATTGGAGATACGATTACCACCCCTACTCTTGCTAATTTCTTCATGCTTGATCCATGAAACTTAAGGATCTAAGGCTGCTTCTCTACCCCCTCCCCTTCATTCACCCATAGATCAGGTTCTCTCTTAACTCCTATCTCCAAAGAAGGGTAGAGATCGCTCTTACGAAGACTGATTTTCATAAGTACCAAAGAATTAAAATTTCTTATTATATAGCAACCGAACAAAGAAGATTAAATCTAAAAATTTGAAATTCTAAATGAATTAAAACAAAATTTAAATGAGGAAAACTCTTATGTAAAATGATTTCTAGGGAATTCGGGTTACACCATAACGCTTTCACAATTACATAAAAAATTCTATTTCTAAAGTGAATGAATTATCCTTAAAGATGGATTTTCTAGATTACCTAATAATCTCTCTAAAGCAAAATTGGATTTACTACTTTTGAGATTATGCCTATTCTTGTGGTCACAAAACTCAATAATAATGCATTAGAATCTATGAATATCCATTGAACATCTCTAGAGATTAATTCTACTCTCGCAGTATTAATTCTCTAGTTCAATGTGTTATGACTAACCCTAGACTTTCACTTTCGCTCCATGATTTAGGATCTTACCCCTTAAATATATGTGGCCATCATACATCCAAGGAATTTAAGCTCAAACACATTAAATCAAGGAAACTCAACACCATTGAAATAAAATCTCTTTATATAATAATAAAAATATTAGGTTTTTACCATAATCCTTAAAATAGAAAAGTTAGTTCATTCTAAGATAAGAAAAAGCAACAAAATTGAAGAAACCCATTGAATTAGAAGAAGAATCCCTAAAAAGAATAATCTTACCCTAAACAATGAATCTTAAAGAAAAACTCTCTTAATCTTTCAAAATTTCTCTCACAAATTCGAGTAGATCTAGATCCAAATTATTCTCTCCAAAAATTGCTCTCTTTCTATCCAGAATAATCTACTCTAAAAAGGTTTCCTCGATGGTTAAAAGAAAATCTCTAATCACATTTGACAATTTGTCCTAACTGATCTACATGACCTTATGCATGGGCCATGAAACTGCCCATTCACTTAATTGTTGTCACGATCTTGCTTTGCTGACTAGTCAACTATGAGTTCCTACATGGTCCAACTCACGAGCCATTCAATAGCCCATGCAAGTCAACTAAAACTGTAATTAAAATTCCCTCTTAAGAATTTTTTGTGAAAGCAATAAAGAGACCTAAATGACTTATTCGAGAATAAAATTACTATAAAATAATAAAAAATTCTTAATTCCTAACCTAAAAATATAAACTAAAAGAATTCTTATCAAGAGCCAAGCACAACTTCTTTATAAGAGAATATTTTACTTCAGTAGGTGTAGTACATAGCTTGCTTGTGTCCTGTTGAATTGTTTTGCATCAACAAACACCTAATGGACTCATTCGTGACTAAAATATATAACTTGAATGGGATCCCTTCTCGTAAGGGCATTAATATATAAGGCTTGGTGAGGTACTCCTTAATTTTGTTGAAGGCCTCTTGGTGACATTGCTCCTATTTGAACTCTTCAACCTGTTTAAGCTTCAACAACCAAGAAAACACCTTAGTTCTCCCTGCTTAAGCTAGAGATAAATCTTCTTAAGTAGTTTACCTAACCAAGGAACATTTAAAGCTCCTTTTTATTTTGTGGCAACTTGACTTCAATTACTATTTTTGCCTTATTCTTATCTACCTCAATGCCTTTTTGGTGCACCAAGAAACCCAAAAAGTTTCCAGCTTATACTCCAAAGGCACACTTTAATTGATTTAGCTTTAGTTTGTGCTCTTTCATTATTTGAAAGCTTTTCCTCAAATTCTCCACATGTTTAAGAACTTTCTTGATTTCACCACGATGTCATCTATGTAGATCTCTATATGGTACCAAATCATATCATGAAAAATGGCATTCATAGCCCTTTGGTATCTTACTCTAACATTTTC
The DNA here is from genome assembly GCA_949677035.1 of Omphalea diandra. Lineage (NCBI taxonomy): Eukaryota > Viridiplantae > Streptophyta > Magnoliopsida > Malpighiales > Euphorbiaceae > Omphalea > Omphalea diandra. Next base: position 43,393 of record CATIWR010010718.1, read on the forward strand.
AAGAAGACATGGCCAACCACTCAAACATCCTAATAGCACCAGGACACTAAAAAGCTGTCTTTGAAATATCCTCTTTAGCAATGAGGATGTGGTTATAACATAAAAACCATCCATAAAGGATAGTAATTCATTCTTTGCAGCTACGCCAACTAACATGTTAGTTATTGGCATGACATATATGTCCTAAGAAGTTACCACATTTAAATCTCTAAAGTCCACACAAACACAATGTTTCCCATTCTTTTTAATAACAAAAACTACATTAGAGAGCCATTATACATATCTTATAGGTCTTATGAATTTCCTCCTTAACTTTAAGCTTTATCTCCTTAGACAATGTCCTTAGTGGCTATTAGTAAGGGCGAAAGTCTAGTTTGATTAGAAGGCAGTGCTCCACAACATTCCTACTCAATCTTGGCATCTCCTCATAACTTTAGGCAAAATTACCTTTAAACTCTTTCAACATTATTGAGCCTCAAGGTTCCAAGTCTTATTTTAATGATTGCAAACAAGTTAAAGAACTAACTCTTGTCCAAGTTACTTGTGTTAGATCTTATAGGTAGATCAATTTTTTAGACTATATGATAAGAATTATGTTTGAAAACTCACAATATTAAAGAGTGAAGATCAAGGCAAACTTAACTTAACAAACCAATGTGTGTTATCTACCTTTTACTGGCGTTGTGGACCTAATAATGGGCATTGAGATATCACAACAGGCATTGGAGAAACACTCCAACTTCAGTACAACTTTTTAGACCTCTCAATAGGCATTCCTCATATTCCCAACATGCATTAGACATTGCCGGAACATGGCTATGCATATTGAACCTCACAACGAGTGTTGATCTTACCCTTACAATAGGCATTGTATTTTCACAATAGGTGTTGGACAAAGTGCCTTAGATTGAGCAAAACTCTCTAAAATAGGAATTATAAAAGCTCTCTAGTTCATGCCAGAGGCTTCAGACCCGTAACGAGGCACACTCAATATTTCAAGAGGCATTGAGTATATCCAATGGGCAGGAAGATCACCAACAGGTGTTGAAAAAATGCTTCAATTTAAGCTATAAGCTCTGGACCCCTTAATGAGGGACACTTATATCTCAAAAAATGCTAAACGTGCTAGTAATGGGCATTGTAAATCCTACAATGGTCGTTAAAGCATTTATGAAGACCTTGTAAAATAGAACATTAAGCTCACACTTTCTGGGAATCAACAATAGGAATTGATCTTCCTTTAATAAACATTGAAGTTTAAAAGTAACGATCATTATTTTTATCCAATGGTCATTGAAGAGAAAGTGGATAAAACACATGTAAAAGTCAAATGAGGATCCTTGATTCAACTTCTCTCTAACAGTTAGTCCCAGTGAGCATTTTGTTAAATCCAACGACCGTTGAAAGTGTATTTTGTTTGACAACCACCTGTTTGCATGAAATCAATGATGGTTGGTGCCTTACAAATAGGTGTGGAGATTATTCATTGAGCGTTGTAAGGCTATAACTGTAATGTGAAGTGACGTTCCATTTTCTAATGGCTAGTTCTTTATTCATGCTATAAAAGGACCCAATCTCAAAAAAATATAAGAAGAACTATTCTATAAAGTAAGTATTTTGTTATGAAAGCTTTTTTAAATAAAAAAGTTGAACAAAGGGTAATTTAGTAATCAAGAGAAGTTCATTATTCAAAGCTTGCAAGAGTTAACTTCAAAATAAAGTTTGAAGAATATGCTTTCAAAAATTCTCTTCACATTTTCAACCTCATCAAGCATACCTTATGAGAATACGTAAAGTGTCTTTATAGCTTCAGTGGAAAGTTTTCCTCCTTCTTAAAGTGTTGTATTTAGTTTGAGAAAACCTTAGGTTGGGAAACCTTAAAAAATAGATCTTGTAAAGGTTTAAAGTAGTATTTGAAAACCACTTTGGGTTAAGGTTAAGTAGTATTTGTGATATACTTGTGAGAGGTTAAAAGAGCCTAAGAATCTCTCTTGTAAAAGCTTGGTAAGTGCTTGAAAACTTACTTATGTAAAGGTTTATTGATAACACCTTAAGCTATCAATATAGTGAAGGATCAAGTGCAAATACTAGAGGAGAGGACATAAGCAAGTTATGCCCAACCTCTATTATTGGACTAGGTTGGTCAAGCCTAGCTCAAAACTCTTTTTTGATCTTGACAATATAGATTGAGAGGTTATAATGTCAATTTCAAATGTTAATCTTGCAAATATTTAGCTTGGATTGCTTTAAAATTTGAATGGAAGCTTTAATCTAAAGATTGAAATTTGCATCCTAATTCACAATCATGAAGTTGAAATTTGTGACTGTTATCTTACAGAAGAGTTGAATAAATTTTGGATGGACAATTTCACAGTGCATGTAGCATCCGAAGTCGAGACCACAACTTTTGTATTCACTTAGAGGGACATTAGACCAGATTATGCCAAGTTTCCTAAAGAACCATTATAACATCAAAATTCACGATAGCAAAATAATGGTAGTGAAAATTTTGGTGAAACAACACCTTCATTTGGGTAGATGATTTCGGGTTGAGCATGACATCCAAAAAGGAAAAATAAAGATTGTGACTTTCACTATTGCTCAAGGGATGTAATGACTATTTTTCTTAAAGAACCAATGGTTTTATGCCATGTAGACTAGCCATTAGATACAAAGGGGGTTCTCCACCTTGAATTGAGCAAAATTCAGTGTTATGTGAATCTTACAATCACAAATTTCATCTAACAAGAAATAAATGCATGACCTACCTAACATCCTTTGGATATTTGGATGTAGTTTTGTTTTTAACATCTTTTTGGTGGTTGTAGCCTATAAATATACCACCAAATGGACTTGAATACCAGAGAATAACATTCATTATAGTAAAACTCTTGCAAATTTATTTCTCAAACTTTAAACACTCAATTTCTTATGTTTGAGTTGTTATTGTTTGGTGTGAACATTAAATACCATTGGGTTTGTGTTTGAGAGTTAGCCTTTGATTGTAAAACTCTTATTTAGGTTGAGTGTTAGCCTTGTGAAACACTAGTGAGGTTGTGTGTAAGCCTTTTTAAAAACACAAGTTGTAAAGTTAGATGTGAGCTTTAAAATACCATTGGAGATTAGAGAAACACCCAAATGGAAGAATTGAAAAGTAAATGTAGGGTTAGTTAATACCCGAATCACGATAAAACTTGGTATGTTCTATTCTTCTTTTATTTCTTCTATTTCTTGTTTAAAAAACCTTTCCCTCCAAAATTAAAAATTTTACACCAATTCAACCCCCCTTCTTAGTACACATGGGCCAACATCTATAAATCTTGTGTCTTGATTCTTCATCTATTTCTATACTTAGTTTTAATTTTTATTACTTGTCATTGCCCTATTCAACCCCACATTCTACGACACCAAAGGATAATAATTGGTATTAGAGCAGGTCTCTTGATCAAAGCTTAAGTGCACATAACAAAGATCATGGCAAGTCATGAAGAATCACAATCCATCCACAAGCCTCCATTCTTCGAGGGAGATCACTATGGCTATTGGACAAATTGTATGAAGATCTTCCTTGACAATGAAACCATTGACCTATAGGACATTGTTAAGGAAGCAATAGAAGTTCCAATGAAGCTAATTAAAGAAGTTGATGCACCTAAGCCAAAAAGTGAGTGGACTGCTGAAGAAAGGCAAACCTAAAAAATAGAAGAGCAATGCATGTTCTTTTCTATGCAATCCATAAGTCTCAATATGCTAATTTACAAATATGTACACCAACCAAAGAGATATAGGACACATTGGAAACTCAACATGAAAGAACTAGTGAAGTAAAGCAAAAAAAGATATAAATGCACACATACATGTATGAAATATTTGTATACCAACCTGGTGAAACTATTACTGCGATGGACAATAGATTCATAGACATTATGGGCACCGTAAAAACTATGGGGAAGTCATATACTAATGAGGACATGGTAGCAAAAATTTGGGAACACTTCCCTAAAGATAAGTGGGAAGCTAAGAAGACAACTATAGTGGCAACCAACACACTAAAAGTCCTATCACTTGATGAGCTTATGGGAAAGTTATTGGCTCATGAGATCACTCTTGAAAAGCTTATTGAAAACACATGGATGAGAAAGAAAATCTTAGCTTTGAAAGCCAAAGAGGTACATACTGAATCTCCATCCACCTCTTATTCACTAACATCTTCCTCCTCTATTTATGTTGAAGATAGTACAGAAGATGAGCATTTTGCCTTCATCACTAATCAAGTAAAAAAAATTCCTCTCAAGCAAAAAGGATAGAAAGGCAAAGACCTACAAGAAAAGAGGCACCAAGAATCAACTCACCTAATATGGATGCAATGAGAAAGGGCATATAAAATCATATTATCCTAAGATCAAGAAAAGCAAGTTCCTTACCAGAAAACACACCTTTAAGAAAGGAAAGGAAGTGTACAAAGCCACTTAAGATGACATTAGCGTTTCCAAACCTAATGAAGATGAGATAAGAAAGGAACTTGCAATCCTTTATTAATTGAGGAGGAATCAAATCTTCAAGTGAAAACACATCTAATAGTGACAGTAATAGTAATGGTGACCAAGGGTGAATCCTTTTGACTCCTACTCTAGAGATAACTTATACTCTATAATCACCAAGCCCACTATGAATATTGAGACTTTAAAGTCCAACACCTCTTCTCTTCAAAAGAGAATGAGTCCTTGAAAGAAAGTGCTAACAGTTAATAAACTCTAGCTAAAGAGGTAGAGCCTCTCATAGTTGAAAACCTTAAGTTAAAGGAAAAACTCAGCAAGTTCACTAAAGGAAAGAGAAGTTAGACTCCATCCTTGAGGTTTAAAGGAGTCCATCTATCAAACATAGATTAGGTTATAATGCCACTACTTCAATGGCTCCCTTCTCTTCTCAAACAGTCTTTATTAAGGTCAAAGAGAGTAATGTTTCTAACTATGTTATGAAGCAAAAAATTTCAAAGAATGGAAATGCCACTAATAATGGCTAAAGAGTGAAGTCACAACACAATCACAAACTATTGAGAAATATTCCCCAAAGATCAAATTATGCTTACATGTATCACTCTTACAACCTTAAGAGGCAAAGTATGCAAAGACACTAAAATTGGCATGATTATGGGTATAGACACATACAACACAAGAGAGTTCCTCACTTGAGAAATATTCCTAGAACATTTCCCACAGAAGCAACAAGTCTAAGAGACACTTTATGCATATTCCTCCTAAAGGAAGGATACCTACTTTAATGGTGATTGTTACTGTTATGGTATATATGGCCATATTGCCTATCATTGCCAATCTAAAAGGCATGATGAGCAGTTGGCAAGAGCAAACCCACTAGGAACCAAGAAGATTTGGGTACCTAAGATATAATCTTCTTTGTTTGTAGGTGTGTTTGAAATCCCAAGTTAAAGAGCAAAAGTGGTGTCGTGACATTGGTTGTTCAAATTACATGATAGAATAAATGAAGTTCTCCACACAATTGGAAAAGATTGAAGGTCTTGGAAATGTTTTCTTTAGAGACAATGGCAAAGCCAAAATTATTGGCATAGGTAAAATGGGTAAGGATGATTACTCACCTATCCCTGATAAAGTACTGCTTGTTGATGGACTCAAACACAACTTGCCAAGTGTAACTTAGTTGTGTGGCAAAGGTCTTAGAGTTATGTTTAAGCCATAATCAAGCTACGTATCAAGGTTGAGCGACAACAAAATTCTATTCATTAGTAAAAGAGTTCATAGTATCTATGTGATTTATTTAAACTTTTTTCCTCACCATAATGCAAATTGTTTAGTCTTTATAGTTCATGAAGGTAAAGCTTGGCATAGAAGGCTAGGACATGCAAGCATAGAACTTTTAAATAAGCTAAAGAGAAGAAACTTGGTTGAAGGTCTACCTGAAATGAAGTTCCTAAAGGAAGGAGTTTATGAAGCATATCAAAGAGGTAAACAAATTAAATTCTCATTATTAGCCAAGAACAAGGAAAGTTGTTCTAGACCATTATAATTGCTTCACATGGATCTATTTGGCACCGCTCGAATATCTAGCTTAGGAGGCATGTATTATGCATTTATCATAGTAGATGATTACTCTAGATATACTTGGGTATTTTTCCTCCCTCACAAGGATATTTGTTTTAATGTTTCTAAAACCTTTACCAAGAGAATTCAAAACCAAAAGGATTTGAAAATCTCTTCTATTAGAAGTGACCATGGAGGAGAGTTTAAGAATGTTAAGCTTCATAGCTTTTATAATGAGTATGGTATCTAACACAACTTTTCAACTACTAGAACACCTTAACCAAATGGTGTGGTAGAAAGCAAGAATATAACTATGCAAGAAATGGTTAGAACCATATTGTAATCTTTCTAAATACTTTTGGGCTAAAGCTCTAAACACTTCTTATTATGTCTTAAATAAAGTCTTAGTGAGATCCTTGTTAAAAAAAAACTCCCTATGAGTTGTGGAACAATAGAAAGCCTAAGATTGCATATTTTAGAGTTTTTTTTGTGATAAGTGCTTTATTCTAATCACTAAGGATAATCTTGGTAAGTTTGGCTATAAATTCGATGAAGGAATTTTCCTTAGATACTATACCACTTGCAAAGGGTATAGAGTTTTCAATAAGAGAAAACTTATTGTAGAAGAGTTTATGCATGTTGTATTTGATGAATCTGACCCCATTTCTTCAAGAAAATAAGAAGATGTTGATGATCTTGCAGGTCCCATGAGTGAGCTGAACATTGGAGAAGAAGGAAAGAATATGGATAAGCTACAAGACATGAGGAAAGAAAGAAATGAAGATCCACATCTTCTTACTCTTAGTAAAGAGCAAACTCAGTTGAAAAGGGATTGGATTTTCAAGAAAGATCACCCAAGAGATCTTATCATTGGTGATCCATCGAGTTGGATAACAACTAGATCATTTTTAAAAATACGTGCACTAATCTTGCTTTTTAAATCCCTTATTGAGCCTAAGACCATAGATGAGGCCATTAGGGATGAACATTGGGTTTTTACTATGCAAGAAGAACCAAACAATTGGAAAGGAGCAAAGTGTGGACCATAGTTCCTAGACTTCATAATCATTTTATTATTGGAACCAAATGGGTTTATAGCAATAAACTTAATGAACATGGAGACATTGTTAAAAACAAGGTTCAGTTAGTAGCCAAAGGCTATAACCAACAAAAAGGGATTGATTTTGATGAGCTTTTACACTTATAGCCAGATTTGAAGCCATTATAATTTACTTGCATTTGCATCTTATATGAATTTCAAGATATATCAAATGAATACCAAAAGTGCTTTTCTAAATGGGTATATTGATGAGGAAGTTATGTTGACCAACCTCATGGTTTTGAAAGTCATTGCCTTCTTAATCATGTGTTCAAGCTAACTAAAGTTTTATATGGCTTAAAGCAAGCTCCAATAGCTTGGTATGAGAGATTGAGTAACTTTTTTGTAGAAAAAGGTTTCTCCAAAGGTATGGTAGGCATAACTCTTTTTTCTAAGAAAAAGAAAAGGGACTTATTGTTAGTGCGAATTTATGCAGATGATATCATATTTAGTGTTACTAATGTTTGCTTCTATGAGGATTTTCCTAAAATAATAAAAAGTGAGTTTAAAATAAACATGATGAGAGAACTCAAATTCTTCCTTGAATTACAAATTAAACAAGAAAAAGGAATCTCCATCAACCAAGCTGAATATACAAAGGAACTAATCAAAAGATTTGGAATGGACAATAGCAAACCTTGTAAAACTCCTATAAGCACCAACATCAAGCTAAACAAGGATGAACATGGTAAAAATGTGAACCAAAAGCTATACAGAGGTATCATTAGTAGTCCCCTCTATCTCACAGCCTTTAGACCTAATATTATGTTCAATGTGTGTTGATGCATTAGATATCAATCTAATCCTAACGACTCTTATTTGTATGTTGTGAAACACATACTTAGGTATCTTGTTAGTACCCCTAACTTAAGACTTTGGTATCTTAAGAGCTCTTCATTTATGTTAAATGCATTTTCTAATGTTGATTTTACTGGGTATATAATGCAAATAGCCAAGGCAGGTTAGCAAAGGATCAACTTCAAATTCAAAGCCCAATCACAAGAGGAAGGCTAAAGAAATTTAAGGAGGCAATTGGAGCATTCATGCAATAAGAAATTACACTTTGATTAATCCAAGAAGAGCAAAGGATGTATGAAGCCAATTAAAAGCTTATGGGAGCTTAAACTCTTCAAATGGAGCACTTAACTTAATACAATGGAGCCCAACTTGTGGAGAGCATCCAAACATGACCCAATTCGACCAAGGCATGTAAAAAGAAGCCCAAGGCATGTAAAAGGAAGCCCAAGTCAAAGATTCTTACAAGATTTCCTTAGCTGGCAATATTTCCTAATGCCATTAGGATTTCCTCATTAGGTTGAATCCTTTTCCTTTTCTATTTAGGAAGAGTTGTTCTTTAGTTAGGAAAGTACCTTGGTCTAATCTTGTTGACCAATCATAATGTTACTTTAGTTTTCCTATTTAGTTTAGGATTGCTTTTTCCTTATTACATTAGGAAATATTGAATTCTATTAGGGAATATAAACCAAATCCTAATTGGTTTTGGATTAAGCATTGTAAGGCTATAAATAGCCCTCATATTCTGCCAAGAGAGAGGAAATCAATCAATATTATTTTTGTTAGCAATTTTGCTTGTGAGATTAAATTCTCTTCTTGAGTTCTTGAGTGGACTTGGTGAGATTATTGAGTGAAGGCTTAATAATTTCACAAACTTGTTAATTCTGATCTAAAATTGGCTTAGTTGGTTTAGGATTTGGGTTAACACAACTTTGAATCTTTATAACTTAGGTTGCTAGAAATAAGTTTTCTAGAGGTCTAGTTGGGATTTGAAGATCAAAACTCCAATACTTGTTTTGATAGATCTGGGCAACTATTCTCAATCATACGGGTAAGGAATCTAATCCAACCTTGTTCGTATCACTTACATAGCTAGCAATGACTTTTTGGATTCTCACTTCTTTCCTAAACTACGCTCACATCACATGACATTTAAACATAACATTTATGCAATAACATTTTCATTTCCTCCATAAAATTCTCGACATATATTAACATAATTTGGCCTACTATCGCCTATATAAAAACTATTATGCATTTATGCAATAAACATTGAAAAACCATGATAAAACCTCGCACCTGATATCGTTATCCTTAATTGCTTTTCACTTTTAATTTATCCTTGATCATAACATCTCACTAACCTAAATATATAAATAAATCTATATTAATATAATTAAATACCAAAAATGTGAAGAGTTATCTAAACTTATCCATAAAACATATTCGACCAAATAGATCCCCTATGACTTTTATAATAAAAGTCTTTCCACCCCTTTAATTTTTATTTTAGCTAAAGAGCACCTTTTGTTTGTATTTTACACCTATTATGTCTATATTTGTACGTGCTAGATAGAAAGTGAGAGGACACACTCTTCAGCACGTTACTGAAAGTTATTGAGTAACTTAAAGGAAAAAAATGCAACGATAAAATAGGGTAACGTTAATTTTACAATGGTAAAATTTCAACCATTCTCCTCTTCTTTTGCCATTCCTCAGTTAAATATATGAAACCTTAAAATTTGCAATTGAAGAAGATGAAATGCAATTTCTGTGATTCACACTGACAATTTTCTTATTCCTTCTTTATGCTACTTATGATTTAAGAATCCCTAAATAATTTCTTCTCTTATTCTTGTAATGAACTTCAAGGAATTTGTGCCAACTGACTATGCAATCCTAACTTGCCATTGTGGCTCTCTCACCATTTTAAAGACTTCATGGACTAATACAAATCCTGGGGGAAGACTTTTTGGGTACAATAGATATAGGGTCAGTAGTTTATATTTTAGGCATTAAAATTTCATTCTTTTGGGGTGTAATTTTTTTGGTGCAGCTTTTGGTGTCAGATGTTGATTAATAAAATGTGTATTTGTTAGGGAGCTAGAGCTTAAAACTTTTTCCAATGTCTAGATCCTCCAATGCACCATGCAAAACATATAATTTTGGGTTCGCTTAGGAGACTAAGGCAATTTGATGAGGAAAGAAAAAGGCCAAATGCTACAAGGATGAAGTAGATGATTGTTGCTCTATGCATTATGTTGATTTGGAAATTGATTACAAAATTTTTTAAATAATGAAATTAGGAAGACTTATATGTCAGTTCAGTAGTGTTGAACAATTTGTTAATATTGATTACCTGTGTTAATAAAAGTTGAAGATGAATGTAAGGAACATCTGATTTTGTAATTATTCATTTGCATTTCAATAATGGAATTAAATGAAGTTATTAGTATTGATTGATATCACATTACTGTCAAATATGCAATAAGTTAATTTTAAAATGTTCACATCTATAACCTTTGTCCCTTATTGAATTTAAACAAACACAATATGTTATAAACACACTACTGTTAAAAAAATATGGCTACAGTACTTTAGTCAATTACAAAGCTTGCAATACTAGTTTCTAGTATGCAATACCAATTCCTTGTCTACAATACAAGTTATAAACTAGTTATAATAGCATTGTTTGCTCCATTGTCTGTAATACAAGTCATTAACACTCAAATTTTATTGAAATCATACTTTAAATGATACTTATATATGTTAGACTAGGTTGGTCAAACCTAAGTTAAAACTCTCATTTGATTTTGATAATGTAGATTGATATGTTCTAACATCATTTTTTAAGTGTTGATTTTATAGTTTTTAAAATAGATATGCATTAGAAGTTGAATGAAAATCTAAGTCTCAATCATTATAAAAGACATCCTAATTCATGATCAAGAACTTCTAATTTGCGGCTGCGACATTGCAAAAAGAATGGATGACTTTAGTCTAGACAAATTCACAGAAGAAATCACTACCGCGATTTAAGCAAGAAAAGAATGAAAACCAAATAGTTGAATTCACAGTGTACTTCACGTTAAAACTCATAACCGTAAATTTTGGAGTTGCTTGGAGGAAACCAAGTCCATGACCAGAGCTTGCTAAGTGTCTAAGATAACCGTTGACATAACAAAATTCACAAGGGTGAAATAGCATAGCCTTCGAGATTGCGACTTGTTGAAGAAATTTCTCCTTATCAAATAAAAGGATTCGAAATGCTAGTCGTGCCCAAAAAAGAAATTAGATTGCAACTGTGACTATTGGTTGGTTGAAAGAATGCAATGACTATTTTTCTTGGAAGACCAATGATAATATGCCACGTGGACCAATTGTTAGATACATGGTTCTCTACCACTATTTCAACTCTTTTAATGCAAGATGTGAAATCGTGACAATGATTTATCAATCACGACAGTGAATGGTGTCTAACAAGCATTTAATGTAAGATTTGCCTAGTACAACTTAAAGATTTGGACATAGTTTATTTATAACGTCTATTTGGTGGTTATAGCCTATAAATATTCCATAAAACAAATTTGAATGCAAAAGAATAACATCGAATATAGCCAAACTCTTGCAATTTTATTTCTTAACCTTTAATTCTTTGCGTGCATGAGTTGATATTATTGGGTATGAGCATTAAACACCATTGTTATTAGGTTTGAGAGTTAACCTAATTGAAAAACTCTTGTAATAGGTTAAGTGTGAGCCTTTAGGAAAACACTAGAGAGGTTTTTTGTGTGAGACTTAAAACACAAGTTGTAAGGTTGTGTGTGAGTCATAAAATACAAAGTGTACAAGTTTGGTGTGAGCTTAAAAACACCATTTAGTGTTAGTGGAACACCTAATTATAAGGAATTGGGCACTAGATGTAAGGTTCATTAACACTCGAACCACTATAAAATATTGTTTTTTCATATCTTCTCCTACTTTTATTTCCATATTATTCACCTTCCTTCCAAATTTTTAAATTCCTAATCAATTCAACCCCCCTTCTTGGTTCTCAATGGCTAATAATATGCAATATACAATTCATATAAATGATATTTAAAATTAAAATAAACAAGAAAAAAGATTAATGCATTATTTGTAACATTATTTGTAGAAGCACAAAATTTAGCAACAATAGTCACCCAATTACAGACTATAGCAAATTTACACAAAATAGCATTTATATGGTTGGAATGTTTATGAACATCAATAAAAGACTCCACTGATTAGTTGATTACTTTGCACTATTTCATTGATCTGTTACATCATTTTGTCCAATATGTGAAGAAGATTAATGTCTCCTCTGCATTTGCATGATTTAAATTTGCTATTATAATTGCCTTATGGTGATTGTAGGTTTATTTTTCCACTTGAGATCAAAAGGTTTAAATCTAATGTCTATGTTTACTTCACTAGAGCTTTTGATTTGTCTTGGTTGGCTAATCACTATAGAAACACCATTGCTTGTCTACATTTAATATTAAAAATTTGGCAACTGAGATTCACAATCTTCAAATCATGAAATTTTAAGTAGGTACCATAAATCAATAACTTGCATCATAAGTGATTTCCCTTGTCTTGTCATCACAGTAGAGTCCAACACCTTGGTTCTTTCTTTCTTTTCTAATTTAAGGCCTTTTACCAGCAGATGAGCATCCTTCATTATCAACTACATTTGGCCTTCCCACCTCAACTCTTTTTCTCTTACCAGGTGTTTTAGCCTTTGTCATCAATACCAAATATAAAGGAGTTCATACAAAATGCAATATAAAGTATAAAGTAATGAATGACCAAACATAAATATAATTTACTTGATTGTTTATTATTGAACTATGACAAATTCCCTTCCATTTATACTTTGTTAATTAAAAAATGAGAGATGTAACTGATGCATAAAATCTATTTCCCCACACTGAAGTTCTTGCTCCACTTTAAAAATTATCATTGGTAGTTTGAGATGGCATTGTATTCTAACATAGCATAAAAAAGATAAATCACATATAACTTAAGTGAAAATAACACATAAGATTAATAATTACTGACCTTACATACTTTTGATATTTTATAACAATTTTCTATGTTGTTCTTAAGATTCATCTTAGAGATATTTTGCTCATCTATTCACTTGAGCATGATTTAAATTTGGCTAGCCACAAATAAATTACACAAAGTCAGTTATATGTTATATATATATAAATTAATATTTTAATTTAAAGTACATTACCTAAATGCTTAATCCTTTTCTCAAAGGACAACCCTGTTTATTATGCCTTATTATTTAGCAAGCTAAGCATGTAATCTGCAGTTCTTTTCTAGAAGTCTTGCCAAACTTAGCCTTTTTAGGTTCATTTTTAGATTTTTTTTTTCCTTGCAAGCCTTGGTCTGCCTACCTTGTTTCTTATTATTGGTGGCTCCATAAAAGGATTAATTGATTCAGGCCATAATCTTATCCCTTTAACAGGTTGCATGAATTGGCCAATGACTTCAAAAATGTTTCCTTTCTATACCAATAACAAATAAATTCATCTAGATTCAAGTTTCTACAATGCATGGCACAAATTGCATGTGCACAAGGAATCCCCTTTAGCTTTCATCATCTGCAAGTGCACTTTTGCATTTTTAAAACAATAATTTACCCATATTCTCCATTAATTATTTCAAATCTAGTATTTCCATTCTAACGGATATGCCACTTCATTACAAGATATGTATTATGCTCCAGCTTCACCATAGCAATTGGAGAAATATTAGTAATCCATGTTTCAGCCAAATCCCTTATTGTCTTGATCCTATTCATCATCGACAACCTTATATCCTTCAACATACTTATAGTGCTTTTAAACCTAGATTCTAAAATCCAACCATTGAAAGTCTTAAACATGTTATTATCATACTTACAATTAAAATTAAAATAAGCCCTACACCAAGTTATTACATTGTGATTTAATGAGTCGTATGCACATCCTTTCCTTAACATAATAAGCTTCTTCATTTTATCCATTAGTTGCACCTCAAAAGATGACCATGCACACTTCCAAAACTTCTTCCATTTGTCTTCCTCCTTTCATTTTTTTGGCCCAATTTTGTCAAACGTGCCTAACACACAACCTTTGCTCAACCATAGGTAACTCCTCCTTCCTGCATTTGAATTAAGTACCTCATGATATGAACAATGCATATATGTATATATAAAACAAAATTAATAAAGTAAAAATACAATAAATAGACTTGCAATTTTAGTAAGTACCTTTTGTATGTCTGTTACAATAGGCCAACCATCTCTAGTTGTGATTCCTAAGTGAAGCTTTGGTGCTAAAATGAACCACTTTCATTTTATTTTTTTTTTAATTTTCAACAAGTACAACAACCCATGCTAATGGAAACATTTGATTATTGCCATCTTTAGACATTGTCATAAGCACTTTTCCATTGTAAGGACCATTTAAGAAACACATATCCAAGCCTATAATTTATATATACCAATCTAAGAACCTTTGTTTTAGGGCTTGGAAACAAATATAAAATTTTTGAAATTGTTGTTTACCGTCTCCATTCTTTACATTTAACAAAATACGTTGTTCTTGCATTTGATCTTTTAATCTCATCTACATAATCATGGAGTCTAACATATTCAACCCTATAGTCACCCATAACCATACTTAAAACCTTTTTCTTTAGCCTTTTACAAATAGTCCCTGAAACATACACTTTTACAACTATTGAATTTCCCTAATCTTAATCCCAAGTTGGTATATAATTATTTTCTAAAAAACCCTTGTTATAAATAAAGAGTTGCACAACTTATTTTTGCTCTTTCTAACACATCTATGCATTGGATTATATGTTTTGATGATGAAATTCTCAATTTTCTTGTCAACACTTACAAAAGGCAACCATGGACAATTTGGATGTTAACATTTCACTCTCGCTCTATGTTAATCATTAGGCCTTAATGTTAATGAAACCCCCTAGCAACTCTATACTTTGACACATCTTGCCTAAATTGTTTAGCATTTTCAAATATCATTCCTACTTCCCAATATGGAATAGCAGTGTTATGATCATATCTAATTTACCCATCCCTTATCCATTCTAACCTATCTTCACCTTCTTCCTCACTATTATCATCACTCATTATCAGGCTATCTAGATTTGAACTATCATAAGTTTCATCATTCCTTATTTTTCTGCATACTTCTCCCTACTTAAGGTTTCATTTTCAAACCTAACTCAACGCCAACCTCCTCTAATGGAATATCCTCATTATTAGGACCTTTGTTTTCCTTGGATTTATTTTTCTTATATTTCCTAATATTCTCTTTAGCAACTCTAAGCTCTTCAATAAGATCATCGCCCTCTATTGCCTCAACATTTACATATAATTCACTGTCAGATTTAGATGATTCACCCCATCATATTTGATATTAGACTCACTATCATCTTATTCTCTATTCAATCCATAAGATCCCTCTCCATCCTTACTAAATCTATCATTTCTAGAAGTGGAAGGCCTATCACTACTTGTATTCAACCCAATAACAACATCATTCAAGCCTTCACACCTCGCATTCAAATCAATATCAATTTCACCTATGCCCTCACCCCCTATATTTAAACCAATATTAGAAGCATTTAAGCCTTCAGTCCGAATAATTAAACCCTTATCAAATTCTTGTCCAACATGTTCTAGATATAAATCAACATAACCATTATTATCTACCTTTGAAGCTACTTCTATCAAAGCTTCATCACACTAATGATGCCTAAAAAAATCTACACCATTGCCCAATTTCATCCTTATGATAAATCCCAACTACATTCATATAACTAAACTCTTTTAGGTAATCTCTTAACTCAAGCAAAGATAATAAATCCATATCCACATTTGTATGAACTATCATTGAACACCCCCACCCATCTTACCTAGGGTTAAGATCATTTATGAAAATGCCCCAAATGGTTTCATCTCAAGTGCACAACTTTATCATACATACTGTATAAAAAAGTAAAACATCAAAAAAGAAATTGTTTCAACCACATTTATATGTATGCATTATAGAAGCAAATCCTATTTTTCTACACAAACAGAACAACAAGTTAAAGAATTTATGTCAATACAAGTAATTGTAGGGTCAAAAGATTTCCATTACAAAAGCATCCCTTATTTTTTACTATACATAACAAGAGTAGAGCATCCCAATAAAAAAGTGTGTTAACAAAAACCCCTCACTTTGATGTATAATAACAGTAAAATCTAACAAATATTAAGACCTTTCATCACTTGAAAAGGGTAAACATTATGCATACCTGGCTGTAAATGATGAATGCATGTATAGAACTTTTCTCCCTTATTGCAAATTGGAGTAATTAACCTTAGAGAGCAGCTGAGATGAGCTGAAGAAGAATAGAAGAAGATTGTCAAAATGCACCATTTCACTAAAACATCTTCAAGAAAAATGACAAACTATATAAAACATTTTTTTTTTTTGTGCATAGTCATTGCAACTTTAAAATAAAATGACCATTGGCACGTTTGTAACCTGATTCATAATAGCCCTTCCTTAAGCTATAGAGTAGAGGCAGCGAATCCTAGCTTGTAGAGAAGCGGTTGAAACTAAGAATAGTGACGATTCTTGGTGAAAATTTTGTTAACTAGTCCTCAGATTTAGTAGGAATAAATGAATAATGTTGGATTGAAACTTTTCATGAACTATGTGATAATCAATTTCCAAATGTTTGATACATTCATGAAAAATAAGATGGCGATCAATATGCATAGCAGATTGGTTATCATAGAACATAGGAGCTAGTTGGGGATGATAAAAACCAAGATCACAAAGTAGATAAAGAAACCATTATAGCTCACATGTAGTGGTTGTTATGGCATGGTACTCTGTTTCATCAAAGGACTTCACAACTATTTTTTATTTCTTAGATTGCTAAGCCATAAGAGATGAACCAAGAAATACACAGTAGCCAGTGATGGACTTTCGAGTTTGAGGACACTGGGCCCATTTAGAGTCACTAAAGGCTTGCAATTGAAGAGAACTAGTAGCACTAAATAAAAAATCTCGCATAAGAGAAGATTTTAAATAACACAAAATGCGATGAACAGGTTAAAGATGAGTTTCAGTTGAAGAATCCAAGTGTTAAGAAAGCTGTTGCACAACAAATTAGAGATCAACTATGGTGTTAGTGAGATACATCATTTTTCCAATAAGTCTACAATAAGAATTATTATCAATAAGTGTTAGGGCACAATAATGAATAAAACTAGACATCATGGGAATAACAATAGGCTTAGAATTAAGGAAACCAATTTCTTTAGGCAGTTTAAGAGTTTATTTTCATTGACAAATATTGATTCCTCTAACATTCCTAGCAATTTTAAAGCCATGAAAAATTCTTGAGTGCACCCAAATCTTTAATCTTAAAAGTATCATGCAAGTAAGCTTTAATGTCTGTAATTTCCTTCATATCATTACTTGCTCAAATCACATCATCAATATACACTAATAAAGTAATGAAGGCAGTGTTTGTGTGCTTGATAAACAAACTATAGCAAAATTAGCTTGATGAATTTGTTGACCAAGCAAGTCTTAAGAAAGTTTAACATACCATTATCTACTAGCTTGCTTACGCCTATATAAGGATTTATGCAATTGAAACACCTGGTTAGGCTTGTCAATATTCACTTTAGGAGGTAACACCATATAAACTTCCTCATATAAGTCTCCAAGTAAGAATGCATTATTTATATCCAATTGTTCTAAAAACCACCCTTTGCAATCGTAACATCCAGGAGAGTTATAATGGTGGACATCTTAGCAGCTAGAGAAAAGGTGTCCAGGTAATCTACTCCCTCTTTTTGTGTAAAGCCTTTGGCCACCAACCTGGTTTTATACCTTTATATACTTCCATTTAATTTATACTTAATCTTATAAACCCATTTACATCCTATGGGTTGTTTGTTAGTAAGCAAATCTATAATGTCCCAAATATGATTAACATGAAGGGAATGTAACTCTACACTCATAGCATCCTGCCAATCCTTAGACAAAAGTATTTGTTTGTAGTGTTTAGGTTCAGGGTTAGCAGATATAGAACAAACAAAGGCATGGTGAGAAAGGGATAAGGAATGGTAAGAAAGAATTGAAGAAAAGGGATAAAGATTACCTAGTAGAGTAGTAGGACAATAGGTAGAAGGATCATGAGTTGCTGGAATTGATTGAGTTAAAACACAGTGGTAATCCTGCAAATAGGTTGGTGGGTGCTTAATTCTTGTAAATTTTCTCACAAGAGGAGTGACTTCAAGTAAGGAAGATGAATGAGAAGTGTCAATAGATGGTGAACTAGAAGAGATGAAAGTAGAGGTGAAACTTCAAGTGGAAAATCATAAGGTAAGAGAAGAATAGGGGAAGAATGGGATGTGGAAGATAAAGAAGAAAAAAACATATTCATAAAACAAAACATTTGGAGACACAAAGATTTTGTAAGGGTTAAAATCATATAGCTTAAAACCTTTAGTGCCAGGAGAGAACCAATGAACACATTTATGAGCTTGAGGCTTAAACTTGGATCTATTTTGTGTTAAAGAGGAAGCAAAACATAAAAAACTAAACACTCTAAGAGTAGAAAAATCAGGAGATTTGCCATGAAGTAATTCAAAAGCAGTTTTGTTGGACAAGAGAGGGTAATCGATTAATAAGATGTACAACATGAGATACACACTCACTCTAAAAATCAATGGGCAAATGGCTTTGAAACTTGAGGGTCCTAACAGTATTGAGAATGTGTTGATGTCTATGCTTTATAATATTATTTTGTTGAGGAGTTTCTACAATGGTTGTGTGGTGAATAATACCATTTTCAAGGTAAAAGGTAGGCATGTTAAACTCTTGGCCATTGTTAGTTTTGATGTATTTTATTTACACTGAAATTGAGTTTGTGAATAAGTACAAAAAGATTGAACTAATGGTCGTGCTTCAAATTTAGTGTGCATAAGAAAAAGACATGTAAGTCTCATCCACAATAGTAAGCAAATATCTGTCCATGCATAGAAGGAGTAAATGGGCCCTAAATATCGATATCAATGAGATAAAAAAAAAATGATTACTAATTAATTCACTCAAAGGAAAAGGAAGTTCCTTCTATTTAGATAAATGACAAATTTCACACACTAACTCTTTATTGGTTACAAACACACAAAGGTTATGAGTATGAAGTTCATTTATTTTGGACATTATAGGGTGCCCTACTCTGAAATGCTAGAGATCAAATGCTGAAGTAAAGGAACAACTTTTGATAAGAGAAGTTGAAGAGGTAAAAGATGAAGCAGGAGTAACCAATTAATAAAGACCTTCAATTAGTTTACCTAGCCTAATCATCTTCCAAGCTACAATGTCTTGGATAATGCAAGATTCATTATGAATAATGAAACAACAATGAGAATCAAATGCAAGTTTGTTAACTGAAAGTATATTAAATGCAAATTGAGAAGCATACAAAACATTAGGTATATAAGGTCATCAATAAGTTTTATAATGCTAATATGGGTAACAGGAATCATTTGGTTATTGGGAAATCTAACAAAATAATTGATGATGGCTTCAATAGGTTGAAAATTGATCGAAAGAGCAGACTATGTGGTCAGTAGTTCTAGTCTCTACAATCCAAGCAAGTTTGCCAAAAATTGAAAGATGAGAAGCAGATAAATACATATCTATCACTTTTGACTTAATCATATGAGTTGCTGCCACAGTGGAAGGAGTAGACGTACTTGGGGGGTTCTGTAGAAGACTCATCAACTGTTGATACTGATCTTTAGTCAATGAAAAAAGGTTGTTAGTTGATGATGGAGGAACTTCTGTAGTTGCATTACAATTCTCAAATTCCATGTTAAGATTGTGAAAACAAAATGAATTGAAAATTTTGTCTCACGGATTTATGGATTCGTTTATGAGTTTATATACATGCACAAAAACCAATTTTGATTACATGACAGTTGATCCACAAATCTAGCAGCTAACTAACAACTCATTATAATCTTCAATAAATTAGATAAATCGTTGTTCTTCCCACCAAAACTCAGCTTTTATAAATTGGAATTGTTGACCATCAAGAGTAGCTGAGATGAGCTGAAGAAGAATAGAAGAAGATTGTCATAACGCACCGTTTTACTAAAACATATTCAAGGAAAACGATAGACCATACAAGCCATTGTCTTCTTTTGTTGTTTATAGCCATTGCAACTTTCAAATAGAATGACCGTTGGCACATTTGCAACCTGATTCATAATAGTCCGAGCAGTCATATCCCCAAAATGACTAAAATCCAATTAATTATGATATGATCCTTTCGCCTTTACATTTTGTCTAAAGAGTCGTATCAGACATGTTTTAGTTTTGTGCTACAACAAACAAAGAAAACTGTTGCACAATTCTTAGTTTAACCCATTAACTTTTATAATACCTGCATTTATTTATAAATATTAGATAAATGAATTGCATCAAAATTTTGTGAAAAAAGATCACTACACTAGCCAATTTATTTGACGCAAGATAAGAAAATGAAGAGGAGCAATTTGGAGCTCCATCGGCGTCATTGCTTCCCATCGACTGTTTGCATTGATTCATCAAACACAGGATTAACTGCTCTTGTAGGTTGCAGAGTGTAATTGGCGAGGACAACCTCTGTGGATTCTTGAAAGGACCGAGGTGTTAAAAGTTTTGCTGCACCAAGGGAAGAATGGAACTGCTCATGCCCTGCTGGCTTCAAGAACAATAGCTCATCATCATGCTTTCCAAGATGTGAACACTGCATCTTCCTCCTCCAAACCTCATCCTTCACTATCTATAAGAAAAAGAGAGAACATTTTTAACCTATCATGAATAAATAAATTAGGAAATGCAGAATGGTATCAAAAGTGGGCATGTTGTAAAACAACAAATACTTTACCCCTAAGTTTTACATCTTTCTTTCTTTCTGTTTTTTTCCCCTTTAGATAGAGAGGATCCATTATTATTATCAAAGAACTACTAAAGATAAAATCTCAGAATACATCATTTGAGGTGTACAAACAATTCCTAAAATCCCCTACAGATATTACTTTCCTGAAAGTAGAAAGGAACATAAAATCACTTCCGAGATCTATCATATTCCTTAAAGCAGTAAAAGACTTCAAAGGAGTAGATTCCTATAGGAAACTAACCATCCTCGTATGAGGACCTGATAACTCACAAATATAGAACATCATGTTTAAATTAAACAGATTTAATTTAACAAATGAATTCTTTTAATTTGAATGCAAAAAGTATGCAACTAATTTTCATTATTGATAACCACAGAGAGTAGAAGATATTCTTCGAGAAGAGGTTTTTAAGTCCCAGCAACATACACGCACACACCACCACCAACAATCAACTAGAAATGAGCCTGATAGGAGTGCTAATTTCTTGTAGTGCCTGAAACTAAATCATTAAAGGAAAATTCTTGCAATCATGAATTTTTTTATCCAAAAGACCCTCTAAAGGAAAAAGGTTTTGCTACCTTTTTCAACAGACTTGCTCATACTTCAATGCATGAGCCCATATTCAGTTTTCCTATCCAAAATTTTTTTATTACAATAATATCCTTCAATGGGAGCCAAATTATCAGTTCATGTTAAACGAGAACGTGAAACACTGAAGCTCCAGTTCCAGTATTCATGCAGTTGTAATTTCCAGCACAATCACACTAGACACAACTATCCCAAAAAGGTCAAATAGTGATCATCATTGAACACAGGTTTGATCATATTCCTTATTACAGATATAGACTTGCTAGACAACACCAATGGAATTAGATCTCCAACACAACAACAAAAAAGGGCATGCTGGTGGATGAGGCTGCAACCAATGCAGGATCTAGGAATCTAAACTATGTTGGCGGTAAGACTACCACATCAATGATTGGCAAAACTATGAGCCGACATTCATCCTTCCCTTACAGAAGATAGAAATATAGATTCCTGCTAACAGTCTGCAGGTAGATTTTAGTGTTTATTACCCCACTCCCACACATTTAAACCTTCATTTTGGATAAGTCATAATGCTAGTCTCCACACAAATTTGAAGGAAGTGTTACAATTAGATGTACACTACAAAGAGACTCCCCTAGTGATTAAGCATCAAGCTGTTGCAGTAAACCACAAAACACACACCATATTAACAAACCTAAAACATCCTCATTTGAAATCTTTTGACATAAAGAGTGGCAACTTGGTCTGCACTCACCGTTTTGGAATTACATTCACTGGTGGTCCAGCTATCAGGACTGACTCCCTTCAAAAAAAGTTTAGAAAAGTCCAACATTTACTGTGTCTTGGACACCGCAAAGGTGACAATTTCAAAATTAAAAATGAAATTCCTATCCAGCATCATGCAACCAATGCTCAATTGCTCACTAAGCTTGATTGGTAATTTTATCCTACTAATTTCTCTATCTCATAACCTCGACACACCCGCCAAAATTAAATTTACCAGCAAAAGATATTGACAACAAAACTGTCATAGCATTGAAATAAACACAACAAAAGTATTTAGTAATAAACCTGCAGGAGCCTTGAATCAAACTTAGGCAATCCAATTTGTTCAACAGTAAGCGAACCGAAGAAATTTCCAAGCAAGGCAGCATCAGGGACAGCCAATTCCTGAACCAAACCAGCTACAAACCCACCTAAAAAGCTATCCCCAGCACCCGTAGGATCCTGCTGATTAGCCAAAAAAGGCAAAACCGCTATCTCCCCATCTCTCCAAAACACCTTACACCCATCTTCCCCGTTGGTCACCACAACACAACATAACTTCCTCACCTCCTCCACATCCATAAACATGGCCTCCTCCAAGGACACCTTTAAAACCCCAATTCGAGGCAACAACGAAGAAAAGCTCGTTTCAGTCAACTCAACAGCATCAAAATCCCATATCAAACCTTGAATATCAACAACCACCATATCTCAAGCATCCTCTCCAGCGTCTCGGGCGGTATCTTCCTGCCAACCCCGACAGCCATTCCAAAATCAAACTTCCCACCAGGAAGATCCGTCGGTGTAATGGAGTCGCAGGCGCAAAACCGTTTCAAGATCCGATCTTGATGGCCATCGGAATGGATAGCCGAGTCAAAATAGGCGTGAAATAAGGTGGTTTTGGAGGTGGGGATTGAAATTGGGGTGTGAATATTGAGTGGGTACTTAGAATCGTGACCAACTTTGGCGACTAAAGTAGAAGGAATAAAGATGGCATTGAGGACGGCGCATATGAAGGAGGAGGCGCCACCCAGAGACTCACACAAAACGGTGTCGTCTTGGATTAAAACGTCGTGACAGTAGTTGCCCACGATTAGGACACGGGGAGCGAGAGATTGAGGGTGGGTTATGTGGGCGGTGGTGGCGGTGACCATTGTGAAGGCCGGTGGATCATGAGAGGAGAAAGGTCTGATCTTAGAAAAGAGAGGACGGAGACATAAGAGGAACACAGATTTTAAGGAAGGAGATGGAAATGGACAAAGAGAAAGAGAAGAAGACGCGCGCTGTTGGTGATTTATAGATGGGAAGATGCAGACACAGCAGTGGAGATGAGATGAGATGACTCATTCGCTATAACACATGCAACTTCTGGAGAACAAACACGTCTTTTGTTTTTCTTTTCAGATCAACTAGCGGACAATCTCGGCTTGTGATGCTATATTAAATATTACGTTATTAAAAATATATCATAAATATATAAATAAATAAATATATAAAATAAATTTATTTTTGAATATTTATTTTTCAATTGTCTATAATTATTTATAATTATCTTAATTAAATAATTTTATATGTAAACTAAAAAAATTATATTTATTTATATATTAAATAATTAATTTCCCCGTTATGATTCTCATGAATTGCAGCCACAACAGTAAAATGACATATGGTAAAATTATAAATTAAGCATTGAAAAATTAAATATTAAATAATTTTCATCCTAAAAATTTGAAAGTTGAATAATTTTAGTATTAAAATTTTTAAGAGCTGCATCATAATTAAATAAATCTCAAATTTTCAAAAAATTTAAAATAAAATAATTATATATTGTATAATAAATTTTAATTTGATTTTTAAATATTTAAATTTTAATTATATCTTTATTAATAGAAAAATTGTGATAATGAATGTTCATGATTATGGTAGGAGGTATATTCAAGAAATATATCAAAATGTTGAATTTTTTCTATTGCTTTAAATAAAAATTTTTTACTTATCTTTTTTTTAAATTAAATGTTTAATAAAAAATATTAGCAAACACATTTTAAATATTAATAATTTTTTAAAAATAGTTATCAAGCAATTTAAAAAAAATAAGTACTAGATATTTTAATTTTTAAATACTCAATATGGCTATCAAACAAACCCTAAAGCATGAGCTTTATAGAGGAAGAGATTTAATTTTAGGTTTTTTATTTTTTAGAATTAAAATAATTATATATTAATGAACAATAGTATTAATGAACAAAGATAAATATTGGTAAGATAAATAAGTATTCTTCTGCTGTTGCATCCTCCCTCCCCTTTCATTAGTGGAAAACAGCACATCCTGCAGGTCAATTGTTACATCAAACAAAACACGCCTAAGTAAGTGAAACGGATTCACGCAACTTGGATAACCCAATAGGCTAATGACACCTAAATATTGAATCCATCTTCTGCATCAAATAGAACGGCTGAAGGACCTACAGCTGACACATTGCCAGACCTGCAACTCTAATCAATAAATCTCCATCGAACACCACCCTTATCCCTTTTTTGGTAGCAGCTAGCCACCTACTCTCGCTAACGATCACACCTCTCTAGGTAGATTTCCCTATCCTAATGCATGATGTTCCCTGCTCTATCACCGGAAAACCGTGAATAAGTAACCGGGCCACATCACAGAGTGGGAAAGAATCCATATCTCTACAGAAGTAAGATGACCCCAGCTTCTGCTGCTGAATTATCCTGAAAATGCAAGAAATTAAATCTCAATATGCATTGACAACCCAAGCGACCAATTACGAAGCGGGGAAACATTTTCGCCATGTTTTTTAATTTTCCTCAAGAAGCTAGTAACCTGTTCTGTGTCATTCATAAACAAACACATTAT
The DNA here is from genome assembly GCA_949677035.1 of Omphalea diandra. Classification (NCBI taxonomy): domain Eukaryota; kingdom Viridiplantae; phylum Streptophyta; class Magnoliopsida; order Malpighiales; family Euphorbiaceae; genus Omphalea; species Omphalea diandra. The sequence goes on from CATIWR010010718.1 coordinate 68,544, forward strand.
GCAATATTTCCTCACCTCCAATTATAGGTCTATATTTCCACTTCAGTATAGCACCTTCTCATACCAAAAAACCCTCCTTCCTCAATCTCAATATATTTTTATACATCGTCTTTTAACAACTAGATGACCCCAAAAGCAGGTTTGAGTTTATGATTTCTGTTACATTGACTAAGAGTAACAAGGATTGGTTGCTGAGTCCAAAAACCTAAGGGAGTTCAACAAGCTAAGGAATGCAATAAGAGACAGCTGAGACACAAAGAACTTTCACACTTATAAACAACTGACTTTAAACAAGTGGCCACATCTTACTCATTACAGATACTGTCATAATTTTGATTGACAAGCTAACCAAAACCATGCAAGGTAAAGAAGCACGACAGCAATAAATCAAAATAGATTGTTTTATTTACTGCATAGTGGTGAGGGTTCAATGTCACACTTATGCAAGTGCATTAAAGTTGTCAACCAGAGCGTATTCCACCCATAAATGTCCTAGGATCAGGACAGTTCCCCGTAAATTGAGCCTGTGAAAAGTCAAAACCAGGATTCTGCAAAAAGTAGCATTCAGTCAGTAGAAGTTCACAATATCTTGTTAGAGGGCAAAAGAATTCTTTAGTAGAAAAATATGAATAGAGTGGATAAGATTTCATTGAGCTTAAGCACAAAAAATGATATTTGCATAAATTATTACAGTAAGTAACTCTTATAAGAGGTGAGTAACTATTACTTTCCTCACATACATTTCAGTTGTACACAGACAAGCATAATCATTCATCGATCATGATATAGCAAGTTAAACAAAACAGAATTGTTTCTTAGGAAACATAGCATGTAACCAAAATGTATAGTGCCATATTGAATAAGCAGATCACGATCCCCCCTCTCCAAATCCAAGCCAGTGAGAGAAAACAATCAATATTTGTTAGATCTCAAATTGATATTGTCTGTCTAGTCTCCATACAAATTTGAAGTGTTAAAATTACATGTGCACTACAAAGAGACTCATACATTTCATGCTAAAACCATTAGTCCTTGTATATGCTTTACAAAATACAAGTCCCAAGCATTTAGTAATAGCCCCATGGGATAACTCATGCTCAGAATCATGAACGTATTACAGATGCTGGAATCATTCTCATGTGCGAAACACACATCTTAGCAGTTGAATCCAATTGCAATGGAATTGAAAATTATAAAAAAAAAAAAAGAATGCAAAGAGAAACCACTAAGTTTCTGATTTGAGATTCTCAATATCTGTCAGGTGACCAAGGAAGAGAAAATGGTAGAAAGTGAAGAAGTAAGAGAAAAGAAGAACCAGATAGAGAGAGAGAAAGAGAAAAGATCAATAACTTGTATTATTCAGCTCACTAAATATATTGATTACAATTGCTTATGTATACTGATCAATCAACACTAATCTTCCCGCCTAATTGAATTCTGTTACAACCATCTCCTAATTGAGCAGTAACCATAAGCCAGTTCAGCTTATAATTAATTCACCAGCCAAGTCATCATCTAGTTCATATCATTTTCATTAACTTAAAATTGATTCTGAAACTCAAAAATCACTGAAATTTCCATGGTAGTTGGATTTTGAATCATTCCTCATAACATCAATTGCTCTCCTTCCAGAATGGTTCAGAAAGTAAATTGGACATGGTTGCAGCTTTGAATGCATTCAACAATAGAATCTTTGTAAAAGTACCTCATAAACATACACAGGCAAAAAGTGCCATCTACTAATTTCTAAGTGAACTGAACTACTGCACAGCCTTGATGAAACATATTTTACATTACCACAGTTGCAATCGGCAACTCATCCATGAACAGCTCTATAAAAAAAAAATAAAAAAGAAAAAGAATAGACTTCCAGCTGTTTGAGAGATCACTTTATTGAAAGAAGATTCACAAACAAAAAGGGTGACTTTAATATAAAAAAATGAGAATTCAAACTACAAAGCTTCAATTAACATAAAAAATTGATTATCATAAGCCTGAAAAACAAGCTAAATGCATCAATCATCAAGAATGAACTGCATGAACACAAAGAAGTCAAATCATAATATCTAATCATCTACATACTATGTTTTAACAGTGAGGAAGTAACAGTTATGTACCTCTTCCTGAAATCTCTGAAGCATGAGGCGTTTTTGCTCGAGATCAGTAGCGTAAGGATCCAACTGACCCTGACCCAGTATTGGAGAAGACCATGTCTGACCCTTGTCCCTTTTCTGCAGTGTTATGTGCATTATATCATCCTCTGCAGTCAACAGAAAAACCAAAATCAAAATGCAAAGCGAAGAGCTTGCTACAGTTGTCATTTGCAATTTAGGAGCAAATAGGAAGACATAATGCAGGACAAACATAAATGCTGACCATCAGGAAAATACGAAAAAAAGAAAAAACGCAATATAATTAGAAAAGCTTAAAGATATTAGCTTTCTGCAGATGAAAAAAACCTCAGTAAATAGTATAAGAAAATGGGATTTAGAAACAAGAGATGGAAGGTACCTAAAGTCCAAAAGGAAGAATCAGTCTTGACTGGGGAGAAGAGATCATGCTGAAAAACACCAAAGGAAAAGCTGTCCTTTATTTATATCAATGACAAACATAACATTTAAGGGAGGAAAAGTGGAAAAGAACACAGACATTGAGATAAGGAGGGTTGCCTTTGATCCCAACTTCAACATGTTTGGATTGAATCTTGCAATAAAATTGCTTTGGATGAACATTCGGAGGCAAATTTATGTAAATATTAACTTCTTCTAGGGTTTGATCCCATTCAAATACAGTTTGGCCTAATCACATAAACAACACAAAAATCCAAAATTAGGTACAGAAAACAATCAATTACGAGAAAGAGAAAGAGAAAGAGACCGTTGTGGACGAAAGCGTGGCACTTTTCTGGAGCCAATTTCTCTGCCATCTCTCAATGTCTTAACGATTTCTCTGTTCGTTTGGTTCAATGCATCCTTCACTTCTTCGCGCGGATTTTTGCGGACTCTTGGAACTTCCATTCCCAAATCAGGAAAATTGGGCCTGCTTAAGGCTTAATTGGCTGATTACCCATTGAGTACACTTTTGCTTACTAAAGTCAGAAGTCCAGCCCAGATTTTCTGCACACAATCACTGCAGTCTTGGGCTCCCTCAACCCAATAAACAATTAAACAATAGCCACTCCCTAATGGTGGAGCGAGAATTGAATAAAAGTTGGCAAATTATGTCACGGACAACCTTTCATGAGTTTTGCGTGCCTTTTAGTCATATGGTGCGTTTGAGCAGTATTTGGGAGAGATTCACACATGTAAATTTTCAAATTTGTCGGTTGCTATTAACAGACATTAATGAGGGTTTGTAGTTGGAATTCTTTTTTTTTTTTTGTTGCAATTCTCTTTTCTTTGATTTTTCATTATCTATTTTATGTGTTTCAATTCTTTTGTTTTTGTGATACTAAGTTTCCTTCTTATTTGATTATGTGTTCTTTGTTATCTGTTTTTCGATTATTTGTTCTTGTATTCATTGTTGTTTGTTCTTCTAATTTGATAAGTGAATCAATGGATGAAATTTCTGAGAATGTGATTATTGATTATTTTGCGATATTAGATAAATGCAGTTTTTTCTGATGTTCAATTCTTTGTTGATCATGTTGTTCGTTTTTTATTGTTGATTATTATAAATTCTCTATTTATTTTTATTTTTTCAATATTTAGTTAGTATTTTTGTGTTTTTGTGTGTCATTATGTTTTTGCGTATTTGATTCTTGTTTTTCAATTTAAAAATAATGTATGTAAGTTTCATTATCTGAAATTCTACGTTCATTATAGTTATACATGAGATTCATTAGTCATAAGCTACATGTTCATTTTTTATATAGTATATTTATTATAAGTAAACTATAGGCTCGAAAATGTCAGTTACATAAATTTATTATCATTTGACTTTAATTTGATTTAATATATTTGAGATATTCTTATTTTTTATTAAAAATTATAAGTTCATTACATTAGTATAACTTTTTAATTATGTTTTTATTGTTTAACAGTTGATAATGTGAATAGTGCTTCTATTGAGGATTTGTTGAGACTATCTATGAAATCTAATGAAGAGAGCTATGTTTTGTATAATGACTATGCTTTTCAGAATTGGTTTTAGTATTAAATAGAGTATGCAAAGATATAGAGATGGCAATAAGACACTATTAATAAAAAAAATTTGTTGCTCAAAGGCCAAAGAAAAAGAAAAGATAACAAAAGAAAATAAGTGTTAGTCAAAACTTGACGTTTGAATTGGTTGTAAAGCTTTAATTCAGTTTGATGTTGATGAAAATGGAGTTTGGACTATGACAAGACACGAAAAGTAGCACAATCATGAGTTATGTACATGGTGCAAAACACATCTTCTTCGTTCGCATAGAGGAGTGATAACGAACCAACTGATTTATCTTAAGCATTTAAAAGAAAGTGGAGTTGTTGTGTTTGATGGGATTCAATTGCTTAAGAAGCAATCTAGTGGTTTTCCATTTATGGGGTTTATTGATAGAGATGCTTTTAATTGTTTAGCTTTGGAAAATTTGAGAAAATTGGATGATAGTAATTCTAATGTATTGATTGAAATTTTTAGATGAAGGCAATCAAATGAAAAGTTTTTTTTTAATTTTAATTTTGAGGTTGATAGTGATGTGAGAGTGTGTAGTTTCTTTTGGAGAGACTTGTAGATGAAAAGATATTATGAGCATTTTAGAGATTTTTTACTTCATGATATGACGTATCACATTAATAGATATGATATGATTCATGGTCCATTTGTAGGTGTGTTATTTATGTTGATATTTATATTATTAATGCGTTTTATGGATTTTATGTTATTTATGTTGATATTTATATTTGTTAGACTAGGTTGGTCAAACTTAAGTCAAAACTCTCTTTTGAACTTGATAATGTAGATTGATATATTCTAACATCAATTTCAAGTGTTGGTTTTGCAGATTTTTAGATAAGTTTGCATTGAAAGTTGAATGAAAGTCTTAATCTTAAAGATTGATATTTGCACTCTAATTCGCAGTAATGAATTAGAAGCTCGTGACTACTATCATCCAAAAGAGTTGAATAATTCTCATACAAAGGAATTCACGGTACATGTAGCATCCATAGTCGCGACTGCAAATTTTGCATTCGCTTAGAGGGAACCAAATCTTCAACCAGATCCTGCCAAGTGTCCTAAAGAACCATTGAAAGATAAAATTTCGCGGTAGTGAAAGAAGTGTAGCGATCGTAAATTTGATGAACCAACTTTCCCATTCAAGCTGACAATTTTGCGGTGAGCATTGCGTCCAAAAAAGAAAATAGCGACCATAACTTTCACTATTGCTCAAGAAATACAACAACTTTTTTTTTTAAAGAATCAATAGCGTAATGCTATATGGACTAACCATTAGATACAAATAGACTTATGTGAAACTCGTGACTGCGAATGAAGGTCTTGATTGCGAATTACATCTAACAATCAATAAATACAGGTTCTGTCTAACTTATTTTGGAGATTTAGAAATATTTTTGTTTGTAACATCTCTTTGACAGTTGTATCCTATAAATACACCACCAAATGGACTTGAATGTAAGAGGATAACCATTTATTGTGCCAAAACTCTTGCAAAGTTAATTCTCATGACTTTATTTCTTTATATATAGTTTGGTGTGAGCTTTGAACCCCTTGAGTTTGGGTTTAAGAGTGAACCCTTATATAGAAAACTCTTGTTTGGGTTTGAGAGTGAGCTTTAAAAATTTTTTATATAGGTTTGAGTGTGAGACTTAAGAAAAAACTTATAGGTTTGGTTTGAGCCTAGACATTAGATTGAGTGTGAGCCTTGGAAAAATACTTGTAAGATTTGATGTGAGCCTAAAAACTAAGTTGAGTGTCAACTTGTAAAACACTAGTGATTTAGTGAAATACTCAATTGATGAATTAGGAGTGAATGTAGGGTTGTTTAATATCTAAACCACTATAAATCTTTGTATTCATTATTCTCCTACTCTTTCTCTGATCTTTTATTTATGTGAGCTTCCTCTAAAATTCAAATTTGTCATCAGTTCAACCTCCCTTCTTGATGCATAAGGGCAAACAATATTATTTATATTCAGTGGTGGAACTAAAAATTTATTTTAGAGAGGGCTCACTATCAAATATAAAGAAATGATATGATATGTTGGCTAAAGTTTAAAATTTTCTTGTTTAAAAGTTAGATGAACATGATTATTAATGAATCATTACATTTATATATCACAAAGGAGGTTTAAAAAAAAAGTAAAGCTGGAGAACCTAAATGTTCCACCATAGATGGTTATATGTCTTATAATTCTAGCAGTTCACCATAACCTTAAAGTATGGGAGAAAATGAACCAAAAGCATGAGCCTATGTTGCATAAGAAGCCTATCTATATATGACAGATCATCACCCAATCTCCTTAACATGTTGTAACATTTTAGTCAAACCATGGTTCTATTTCTTTTAATATAATTTGCAAAGAGACATTAGAGTCCAATCATATTACTATGAGGGCATCAATTACAACACCATCTAAAATTTGAAAAATTTGAATCAATTAGTCCAACCGTATTGCTATGAGGGCATTAATTACAACACCATCGAAACTTTAAACAAGTCAAATCAATTGGGTTAAATAGGTATGTAACTTAAAGACTCACATTTAGTTAATTTGTTGATTTGATTGTAAACGACAAAAAATAGTTAAATATTACCTCTAAGAAGGAAATATTAGTAGGATCATCAAACCTTCACAAAGGCCCATTATTGATAGTAAACTATTCCTCTAAAGAGTGATAGTGTGACTAATATAACCTAGGTGATTGAGGTGCATATGGAATCGTCTCACCTAAGAGCAGTCTTCCCATTTTAGTGAAGCTCCTAGTACTCAAGGAAGATTAAAGGTTGTCAGCATTAAGTCTTTCAATAGCCCCTAAATTTCTAGCTTTATTAGAAATATCATTTGCATCACAATGTTTGGTAGGGTCTTGAACTAACACACCATTGCGTAGATTTCAAATGAATGAAAATTCAAGTACTAAATTCCAAAGCTCCATCAAACACACCTTTATAATATTCTAAACCTTTTTTTTTTGTTTATTATCAAACTATTATTTGGGAAAGAAATTTAAAAAGAAAAAAAGTTGCCTCTTCTCACCACCAGTGTAATACTGCTAAAGCTCATATCATTATCGTCGTTGTCATTGTCATCACTCCACAACATAATCTCAGGCAATTTGGGGATAAGGCTATTGTGCTTTGAAGACTTTTTTTTTTTTAATTTTTTGGTGATGTTCAAAATGATGATGTTTGACTTAACTGAAATGACACTGTTTTGTTGATAACTTTTAAAAAAAAAAACACTTTCTGGATTGAGGATTGGGGGAAGGGCTTTCTTCTTCCTTCACCCTACTCTCTTTTCCTTTCCTCCATAACAAGGGGCTGAGGCCCTTATGCTCCTCCTTTGTATGGAATATTTTCTTTTTATTTTTAGTATTTTTTAATTCATTTTTTTAGTTGTAATGAACAATCAATGAATATATTTTTTTTCTTTAAATTGTTTAGTTTTATGTAATGAAGCTGAAGTGCAAACATGATGAATTTTGTTTTCTTGTTTAATGAATTTGAAATTTATAAGTAATGAATTTGTAATTAAGAACTCGTTAAAAAATTTAATTATCATGAACCTATAGTCAAATACTAACAAACTTATAATTCATTTATAATGAATATGTAGGTAAGTTCTAATAAATCTATAGACAAATAATAATAAACCTAGAGTTAATTTGTAATAAACCTATAAATAAATACTAATGAATCTGTAGTCAAATAGTAATGAACATATAATTTATTTGTAATGAACTTGAAGGTAAGTTTTAATGAATTTGTAGGAAAATACTAATAAACTTAGAGCTCATTTTGTAATGAACATTTAGGAAAACACCAATGAATGTATAATAAATCTATAGATAAGTTATAATGAATCAATGGGAAAATACTAATGAACCTAGAGTTCATTTGTAATGAACCTATAGGTAAGTTGTAATGAATATGCAGTGAAATACTAATGAACTTAGAGTTCATTTATAAGGAATATGTATGTAAGTTCTAATGAACCCGTAGACAAATAATAATGAATCTATTGTCAAATACCAATGAATTTAAAGTTTAATTATAATGAACATGTAGGTAAATTTTAATGAACCTTTAGATAAGTTTTAATGAACCTATAAGTAAATTCTAATGAACGTGTAGGTAAATACTAATGAATGCAAAGTTCATTTATAACTAAATCTAATGAAACAAGAACATTTTATTTATATTGAAGACAAAAGAACATTACAAACGTTTACAAAAACATAAGATTGAACATGATATCTATATTATTTTTTGACAATTGTAAAATATTCTTGACACTATTGTATCTTTACAATTGAAAAATATTGTTATAATCCTTTAAAAAATTCTAAAAACTATTATATATATTAACAAAATGAACCATTTCTTCTTCTTGGACTTAGTAAATTATTTTCTAGCTTGCTTTAGTGCGTCATCCCTACAAGTATTCACTTTCAGAAGCAGAATATTTGAACAACATTTGGCTCTTAAGGACTTCAAGAAAAGTTCCTGCAAAAAATATAATTAAAATAATTATGAAGCAATAATAAAGATAGAATATTAATGTTCACACACTATCAGAAAATTCAATAATAAGCTACGTCATTTTTATTGAAACCATACTTCCAATTATCTCCTTATCTTTTATAAGGTCTCTATGTGCCTCATGCAATAGACTCCACAATCAAGATTTGGTTTGCTTGATTTCCATGGCATTTTGACTATATGTTCAAGATATTTTGTCAAGTTTTTGTCTCAATAAAGTTTCTTTTTTGCCAAATAAATTTTGAATGCATCAGCCTGTAACATAGATAAAATAATGCAATTACAATATATATGAAATAAACCTGCAACTTATAATAAATGAACTTACAACATATACAAAATTGAACCTGTGCATAATAGTGAACATGTATAAGAAAAGAAATGAACTTACAAGTATTCTTGGAGATCCTTCATACTTATTTTTATAAGACACTTTTTTAGGCGGTGGTTCGTTGTCTATTATCTTAATTCTTTTATTCTTGAAAATTTTCCAAACTTGAAAAATAGTATAATGTCACAGGGCAAGGAAGAATACTTGAAAATTTAATGTTAAGAGGTTCAATAGTTTTATGAATAACATGTACTTACATTCATGTATTAAAAAAATTTAACTTTTAATAATATGTGCTTACAAGATCAACATTGTTAATGCCAACATTCACTTGATTTAATTCTCTCTCCAACAAAATTTCAAAATTTGCTTGGCATACTTCTAGTGCTTGAGCTTCAATATATTTATTTGATGTATTTATTTAATGCTGAAAAAACTAATGAATAATATTTATAAATAGATGTATAAAATAATGATTTTGAGAATTTAAAGTAATGAACCTATAGAGTTTAAGTAATGTATGTATAGTATTTGATCATATAATTGAGAAAGAATATAAAATTGGAGTAAAAAATTTATTTACAAAAGAATATAAAATTGGAGTAAAACATTTATTTATAAATGCCCTGCTTGAGAAGAATACTTTTTTTGGTTGCCTAACTCTTCTTTTTAAGTCAATCATGTTCATTCTTAAAGCCCAAATAGAATTACATTATCTATCTCATCTTTTGATAGGCTTTGAAGGCTATCTCGACTGATGAAGTAGCCATCATATATAAAAAACAATTCTTTAGAACAAAATTTATTAGTGAATGTGACAATTCAAAGTAATGAACATATAGTATCAAAACAAAACTATAAAGCTCACTATGTTTTGCTTTGTTCTGTTAAAGGCATGAATGCAAACTCAGAGATAAGTTTCTTCTTAATAGTTACATCTTGTAAGTTTGCATCATTTATATCCCAAATGAAGATCTCAAGGCTAAAGGAAGTTGTTTGTACTTCCTTGTTGATCTTATTCTTTTTTGCACATCCTTAACCTCTGATTATGATTCATCAATGACTCTACAATAAAATGCTGAATGTGTAAGATTAAAATTACAATAACATAATATTTAATGAACGTATAGTTCATTGTTAATGAATTTGTAGGGAAGTAATAATGAACCTAGAGGTTATTCTTAATGAACTTATGCATAAGTAGTAATTAAAATGTACATATAGTAATGAACTTATGTAACATCCCCATCCACATTCATTGACATTATCACATGAACATATTCATTGCATAAATGGTATGAAATCCCACATGAACATATGCATTGGATAAATGATCATTTAGCCACATGAATTGGATAAGCATGACGATGACACTTGCATCATTGCATTTGGGACACTTGAACATATATGTAATGTTTGTATAGTTGTGCGACAAATTGACTTATGTTGTATGCATGTTATAACATCATAAATAATGTTGTTATAAAGCTTATTCTAAAGCATAAGGAGCATCTAAGAATTAGGAGATGGATGAAGATGCTTAAGGAGTGAAGAAAAGGAACTAAATGAGGAAAGTGAACTTTCAACTAATAGGAATGCAACACCATGATTTTGTCTTATTACAATAGGTTAATAAGTGAAATTTTTGAACCTTTGAGATCAAAATACAGAGCTTAGACATGAGGTACAACAAAAGAAAAAGAGAGCTAAGGAAGAAAGAAAGGAAAGAAGAAGAAGAAGAAGGAGAGGGAGAAGAGTGAGCTACCTAAGGAGGAAGCCTAAGGTTTTCTAGTTCTGGGACAATAGGTAAGTTAATTTATCTTCTTCTTAAATGAAATTAACCCCTCATGACATGTTAGTCATGCATGGTAAGTGAGAATTATGGAGTATTTGAGGTTGAACTCTTGGATGGAAGTTGAAATTCAAAAGAATAAAAGTTGATTGTGTTGATTTTGTTGTTAGAGCAAAATTTTGTACCCATAATTTCATAACCTTATAAAAGGAATTAGAGAAAGTTTAAAATATGAAAGTTTTAGCTTTTATGCCTTATCTAAATGCATATGAAATAGTTTTGCTTGATTTGGTATGTGTGAGGAGTTATGTCTCCTTCATTAGGGTTGGTTCACAACCAATTGAAATCACCTTAGTCTTTCTATTTTCTTATATTTTGATGGCCTTATGTTTTGATTTTGACAAAGTGTAAAACATGAAATTTTTAGGGTTATATCCCCTAGAAACACTTGTAAATCAGTTTGGATTGATTTGTTATGTGGAAAGAGATATGGCTCATTGATTGTGACTGACCCTGTACCCAGATGAAACCTCACTTGTCTTTTAATTTTGTTTTCCAAGAATTTGATAGCAATAGATTAGGAATTTGGTGATGTGTTAAATTTGAAAGTTGTATATTTATATATTATCTACATGACTGTAAAATATTGTTGCCAAATTTTGTATGGTTGTTGAGACATTGCCTCTTCATTATGACTGATTATTGCCATATTGAAAATCTGCTCACCCTGAGATTGGTCATTTGTTTTGTTGATTTTATAGACTGAATTAAACAATGAATAAAACATGAACAATGTTCCTTTATGTGTTACGTAACTTCTGGTAAATCATTTTTGCAATTTGATTTGTACAATTTGAGATATACCCAAGAATGTAAGACCTACTCAAACTGAGATGATGTTGAAACAGAGCAAAATTCAAAAATTCACCCCATTTGTTAGGTGTCTTATATTTTCATGAAATTTGAATATGTTGTATCATTATGTGTATAATTTATTTGAAAAAAAGAATCAAGTCATTTGGATAAGTATATCTAGAATTATTACTGTGAGAGTGTAGCAAGCTCGGGTTGACATATAAGGAAAAACATGCATAAACACTAGGTCCACTTGCATGGATCATGCCATAGGTGCATACCAATCATTCATAATCATCTTGGCATACTTATAAACATGTATGTATCAAATTTTAGGATCTTAACACTTTGAGGAAGCCTTAGAGAGAGAACCAAACCTATCATAAAGGTTGGTTACATCAAAAGGTGAGTAAAAATCATAATTAGAATCAATGTGTGTGTGCGTGATAATTTTATGGTATGATTATGTCCTATTACATATATATGTGATTGAATTGTTACCTTTTGCATATGAATACAAGTCAAGCAAGAATTATATGGTCTTAATGATTATTTGGTATACCATTGTTATGGACACTTGCATATGGAACTAAAAGGTTGTTGTGACCAGCTTGTCAAACACTTGCAAATCACATGGAAGATGGACTAATATGTCCCATTGGCACATGTTATTAATCACGTGGAAAATGGACTAATTGGTCCCATTGGCACATGTTATTGATAAAATGATTTACTTGTTATATGCTGGCCAGTAAATCAAATGTCACTTGGATCACATGAATTTCCAGGAGCAGTATTTGCCTTATATGGTCACGACAAAAATTAATCTATTGCATTTGCATAGTCAATTGTTATACTAGTAATGTATCCTGATGATATTTGATTGTTGACTGTGCCACAAAATCTGAATATTGTTTTTATTCATTGAGTCGCGACTCACCAAATCGCAAATTTTTTTCTGATACTGAAGCATAAGATTGGACATTTTGGTGCTTAGAGTTTTACATCGAGACTCATGGACCACAGGTCGTCAACTAAATTCCAACTCTCTCTCTCCTTGTGTCATGTACATACATCTAGATAGAAACCAGTTTATAGTCGCTAGCCTTGACATTAGTTAACATATATGTACATTAAATACATGTTGGATTGTGTATGAATGATGAATAACACCTTTATGCATATGTATTTTCAGACATGGATGCTATGAGTTTTGCAAATGAAAATGGACGTTACAACTTAGAATTCATTTTTAATGAATTTGTAGACAAATGCAAATGAGCCTAAAGTTCATTTGCAATAAACCTGCAGGTAAGTTTTTAATGAATTTATAGATAAGATAATTTTTTTAATTGACTTGAACTTGTAGGAAAATACTAATTAACCTTTAAATAAATCTAATGAACTTACAAGTAACATAAAGTGTACAAATTTAGGTTACATGCTCATAACAATCTTTGTTAGTGTTTGGGTTGCTTTTTAGCTATAATTTCTACATGTTTTTCTTTGGTTGAAATAACCCCTGTTTCCTTAGCATTTTCATGTTGTTCAAGCTCTTCTTTGTCATCATTTTTCTCTTGGGCACGTAACCGAGGAGGAGTTAGTCCCAATGAATAAAAAGGAGCAACATTTGTTAATTTTATAGTTTTTTATGTCTTTATTATTATTTTTTCAAGCTCTACCAATGCTTTAATGATGCTTTCATAACTGAAGAATTCATTATCATCATCTTCAATTGTTTTCTCTGTCTTTTTAGGTACTTCCTTACCTTGAGAGCTTTAAATATTGTTAAATATTTCAGTCATAGAGTTGAACGTCTTCTTCATAGATTCAATTGATTTTGTCCTTCCCATGTCATTACTTCTTTAAACTCAATCATTGTGGCAACAATTTTTTTTTTTTTTTTATCACAGATGACATCTTTCAATATATTCCTATAATGAACATAGTATTTTATAAGATACATTTTTGTCTCATAGTGTAAGTTCATCATACTTGAAATTGAAATTACCTTCCTCACTATTGTTGTTTTATGTTCTTCATTTGTTTGGATCTCTTCTTCTTCTTCTTGCTTATCTTTACTTAAGATGAGAGTTAAGCATTCAATCACTTTTCCTTTTCCAAATCCTCATTCTCTTAGTTCTTCCTTCACTCTATGGTGTACACTTTGAGTAGTCCAGTTTGATAGGGTTGAAATTTTTTTTATAATATCTCTTACTTTGAACTCTACTCTGTCCAAGTAAGTTAGCTGTTAATTTCAAAAAAAAAGAAAAAAGAAAAAAGGAGGCTAAAATTGATGAACCTTGAGTACATAATTGATGCACCTAAAATATTTAAGTAATAAAGCTATACTATTAGGTTAATGAATATATTTTAAAGTAATGAACTTGATTATTAAAGTGATAAATCTATAGTAGATGACTAATAAACCTACATAATTTAAGTAATGAACCTGTATTATTTGATTAATGAATTTAAATAGAATAACGAACTTGAGTATTTTAAATTGATGTATATATAGTGCATGTCAAACTAATGAACCTAAGTGTTTTAACTAATGAACATATAGTGCATAAGTAATGAACTTGCTACATTTGAATAATGAACCTGTAGTATTTTACTAATGAACCTACAAAATTTTAGTATTTGAATTTAGAAACATATGTATAGAATTATTACTGGAAGAAAAGTGATTGGATAAGTGAAGAAACTAATTGATTTTTTCTTCCATTCTTCAACAGATTTTGTGCGGGTCTTGAATGTATATTGGTACCAGTTGAGATTCTTTATTTCATTGACATCAATGAGAGAGAAAAAAATTTTGCTGTTTACTTTTCTGCTTTGGTGCCCTTTCAAAAAAGAAGAAACTACAAACGCTACAAAATCTCTCTTAAAATCATCACCATCATCTCTTTTTTTGACGATTTTTAGACCCATTTTCTTTGTGACTGGATTACCAATAGTTAAGTTCCATCGTTCTCTCCAAGATTTTAGCAATTGCTTATATTTAGCTGTGTCAATGTCACATTTAGCCTCAACAATAGGTTTTTTTTTTTCCACAAGGCAAGTTCAATGTGTTAATAACATCTTGTTCATCGAGGACTGGTTCTTCGTTCTCCAAAGAAGTATAGTCCTACAATAATCATATTTCTGTACTAAATACTCAATTGTCCATCACATTTGGATAATGAAGTTTTAGTAGTTGCCAATTTCGATGCCATTAATTGATTTACATTGTTCTTTCGATAGTTCTCCTATCATCTTATATAGCCCATTTGATGACATCCTTGTTTGCAAGGATTTCGATTTTGCAACTTTGTTTGTTTCTTGTTCATCATATTCTTTTTCTTTAGGCTTTTCTTGTTATCTTTGTTCATCACATTCTTGTTGATCATATTGAGCTAATTTTGTTTTATTTGTTGTTGTTTTCTTTACTGTTATTTTCTTTTTCTTTTTTGGTTCTATCTCCTCAAATTCATTTGTTATCTTCTTTGTTTGCTTCGGGTATTCTACTTGATGTTCAAGCGCAAGAGTAGGAGGTTCTTTCTCTACTGTGTGCTTAGGTGCAGTAATATCTCCTTTCTAAATCATTTCTCTTAATAGGACATCCCAGGTTAATTGTTCATCTTGATTATCCAACATTTTTGTGTTGTCTTTTTTATTGCTCTTTTTTTTTAAAAAATGTGCGATTGACTTCAATGTCACATTTCCTATGAAATATAAATAATTGATATTAGTTGTTAACTAATATCCTTACTAACAAGAACCTGTATGCAAATACTAATAAATTTAAAATTCATTTATAATGAAGATGAACCTATAGACAAATATTAATGAACTTATAGTTCATTTGTAATGAACCTGTAAGTAAGTTCTAATGAACTTGTAGTCAAATATCAATGAACCTAGAGTTTGTTTGTGATGAACCTATAAACAAATATTAATGAACTTATAGTTTATTGATAATAAACCTGTAGATAAATACTAATGAATCTAGAGTTCATTTGTAAAAAAAACCTATAGGTTAATGTTAATGAACTTACAAGTTTATTTGATAAACTTATAGACAAATACTAATGAACGTGAATCATTTAATAAATCAACCTATATATAATAAAAAATCTCAATATTAAAAGTCATGAATGCATATTTTTTAACTAATGAATCACATGAAAGATATTTATAAAAATCATAAATCCTAATAAATTATCATATATGAAATCATCAAATAAATTTACCAAAACCATAAACTCTAATAATTTATTATATACTCATTTAATAGAAAAGTGGAGTACATTATACATTATTTAAGACTTTATTTGCATACTGTAGTAAAAATAAAGAGGGAATCAAAGTGGAGAAATGTTAGTGTAGAAGTAGCAAATGTCGTTGTCGTATGACGATGGTGAGACTAAAAGTCGAAACGGATAGAAAGAGAGAGAGTCATTGACATAAACAGTATGAGAAAGAGCGATTCATCGAAGCAAAAAGTATGAAAGATGATGAATTTTTAAGTTGGAGGGAAGTGGAGACAGAGACGTGATTGATTGTGTTGTTTTTGGTTATTAATTGAGTATAACAAATATTAATATGGTGAGGTGAAGAGACTATTTGGGTTGGTTTTTTGTTCTCATGTGTGATGGATCCTGGTTCCTATTGCTATATAAAGATGGGTACATGATGCAAGAACTTATGAAAGTCACTTTATGGCATTAAAAATTTGTGTAATACTTTTTATCAAAGCAGATACATGATTTGTGAGTATTAAACCAGTTTGTACAAAGACAAAAAAGATTAGAATGATGGCAATGTATTTATTCGCATTTAAGAATGTGATTTATTTTTACAAATTCAGTTTTTTTTTATTGAAATTTGAAATATATAGGGTATTTTTAGAATTTATTGTGAAAAAATGCTACAACACTGCAATTCTATTCTATATTATTTGTCTAAATAATGAAATACTTTGTTTTTTATTTAAAAATTATAATTTTCTTCAATTTAAAAAATCTTTAAGACCAGATATATTATTCAAATTTTCTCAATTATTAATTTAAATAATATAAATTTTAATTTTTCAAGTTTTTTAGAATTTTAAAATAATATTTTGGTTCTTAGTAAATTAGAATAAATATTATATATATTATTTTGATCAAGGGAAAAGAGTAAAATTTTGACTGAAAACATTTAGTTAATTTTATTATTTTCTTAAAATTTTTCAAAATTTTCAAAGTTAATTTTCAGAAATTATAAATTATTTTTATTATAAAAAATATGAAAATGAATTTTTATATTGTTTGAAAAAGAATATCTAAATAACTTTACATAAATTAAACATGTGTTATTTAAATTAATTATTGAGAAAAGTTAGATATTAAGTATTTAGTTCTTAAATATTAAAATTTTGAACTAAAAATATGAAAATTTTCTAGACTAAGAAAATTTAATTGGTTTCAAATTTTTTTCTCAAGTTTCTTAAACATTGAATTTTAATTTTATTATTTTAAATTTTAAAATTATTTTTGTTAATAAAAATATAGAATTTTTTTATTTTATTTAGCAAAATAGTAGATAAATATCCTGAAAAATAAAAAATATTGTTCTAATTATAATGAAAAGTTAATTTTAAATCTAATTAAAGAACCTGAAATATAGGTTAGGACAGATTTGAAAGAAAAAAATTTATCCAATTTATTGATAAAAAATCAAAATTAAGATATATATATATATATATATATATATATATATATATATATATATATAAAATTGCATCTATTCTTAGATTTTTTTTTGATAATTTATTTTTTATCTTATTTATTTAAATAATAAAATATTTAATTTTCTATTTAAAAAACTACAGTTTGGTCATTGTTAACATGATGAGTAGACTTCATTCACAAATAAAAATTTCCCTCCTTCAATAATTGTTATTGGTATGCACCTTACATGCATAATGCAGTCTAAAAATTGAAATTCAAACTTAATAATTTTTAAAATAAATTTCATATATTTTAAATGCAAAATAACTATTTTTCAAATACACTAAATTCATTTAGTAATTTTACATAATGCCCTATCAAAGCCCACTTGATCATAACCACTCTATCAGACTTGGCAAAAATAAGATTTAGAACTTGTTTAGCATTGCTAATAACATACCGAGCAAAATAAATTGAGATATTATCAGTCAATTTATTGAGCAAGTGGTTTATATGGATGTCAGTTAAAGAATCAAGCTAATTAAGTGAATCAGTGAACTACTAAAAGATTGTAAAATTATAATATCATAGTTGATCGATTTTATCTTCTTGTAGCTCATTCAAATAATTTTATTCTATGATTAATTTACACATAAGTTGCTTGATCAGTAGATCCATTGATTGCACAAATTACAAAAGGAAAAAAAATATCAGAAAATATAAAAGTAGTGGAGCAAACGTTCTATGTGTGTATAGCCAAATATGAATACGGAGTACTATGTTTTGCATGTTTTGGAGTGGAAATTTCCTCTCTAACTAATCAAATGGGAAATTATGAGTTTGATTTGTCGAATTCTTTATTCTTAATTTGTCCACTGCTTTATTCTGTTGATCATATATATAGAAGAAATAATGACAGCCGTTTGATTCTCCTATCGAGGAGACTTGAAAATTCCGTGAAATTTCTACCCTTTCCCTATATATAGCTTCTTTTGCCCATGCACGTTCAAACTTGATGGAAATTGATACATATATATAAACCAATCTTAATTAGTGTTTAAAGCATTACGTACAACTAAGTAATTAATGTGATTAATGAACTCTACTAATAACCTGCTTAATTGGTCAATTACAGCTCATAATGATCTATATTCTTGATAAATTAAATGGTTGTATCTTTAACTAAGTGTAAATATATTAAGTAATTCGCAAACCTTGTATACCAATATTGTTTCCAAACAAATGGTTACATTGTTTCCAGCAAATGTGTTAAATTACTGTTATATACTTTGATTCATAATAATCCCACAGATTTTGTACAATTATGAAAACTTTATAGGAAACTTATGAAGCTCATAGTCAAAGAAAACTTAAATTACATCTAATAACAAAATGTAACAGAAAACATTAAATCTCTTACCGAACTGCCTTATATTGCTGTTAATTAGCCAACCCCATTTAATTAACATACCAGTTACTAGCAGTTTAATACTGTTTTCTACAGTAACCTAAATTGGTTATTTGCCACAAAATTAAGATGAATAATTGTATGTTTATGTGGTACTAGAGGATGAGTTTGCAAGTTTAAATTCTAGTCAATATGAAATTAACCAATAAAAATATCAAGTGATAACCTTTATCTCCTGCCTGAAATTACATGTGTCATTGAGGAGCTAATTGTTTCCTTTTTATACTTTTTTTTTTTTTTTATGTATTATTAATCTGAAAAGCATTTTATGTGTGTGGCTGTGTGCTGTTGTTTAAAGAAAGGAATTTGTTGGCAACTTCAAAACTAACAAGGGTGCAATGCGACACCTAATATTATTAAGATACTTAGCGGACGTGAAGGAAATTTAATAGCACCTACTTACGAGAAGTGTCATGCAAGGAGCACATATAAGCCTATAAAGTTTCCGAACTTATAAGCCTTGTTGTCGTTTACCAACAAGGGAAAATTCTAGGAAGCCTCATATAAGCCTTCTTGTCGTTTACAAACATATTCCTCTTATATAAACACAATAATAAGCTAAGTACTCATTAGTTGTATTTCCTCAGTACATGTGTACACAACCGAATTAACACATAGTTGGCCACGAAGTTTGGTGGTGGCAGTGCAACCATGGACTATCAAGTCTCAGACATGGAGAATGGACATGATTATGCACTCCTCATCAAGGGCCCTAACAACACTAACAATAAGGAGGTTATGAATGGTAGAGCAGCACAGAACGTATCGTCTTCGATTATGCGTAAGAAATCAGACCCAGTTCTCGTTTCCACGGTTCAGTTTCAAATGCCTGGGCATTTCCTGGCCAACCTCCAAGAAGTCATTCTTGGAACTAAGCTGGCAGTGCTCTTCCCAGCCATTCCTCTTGCTATTGCCGCTGATTTTTATAAATTTGGCAGAGTATGTTCATTTCTTTTCGCATCACTCATGCTATAGCTATACCTATACATGTAAACAAACTAATTACATATATATCCGTCTAAAAAAGTATACAACTTTATTATTTTTCTTTTTTACTGTTGTTTACATGATATGTTAACGCTATATAATATTTATTAAGGTTATTTTATAATCTAAAACTTCATTTTATTATATTTGATTGTATCATATGTAGCAAATATAGCCTAATTGATCATTACATTTGTTGTGCCTCGTAGCCTTGGCTATTTGCTTTGAGCTTGCTTGGACTCACCCCACTTGCAGAACGTGTCAGCTTCCTCACTGAGTAGGCTTCGAATACAAGCAACCATATTCCCAGATAATTTTGTTTGAACTTTTTTTTTTTTTTTCCTGATTTAATGGTTTCTCTAACAATATATTTTTTTCTATTATTTTTCTGATTATATAATTTCAGGCAAATTGCATACTTTACTGGTCCAACAGGTAACTTAAATCTCACCCAAATAAATTGTTAATTAGCAATTGGAAATTGAACAAGATCATGATATTTTAGTTTTGCATGCAGTTGGAGGTCTCCTTAATGCAACATGTGGTAATGCAACAGAACTAATAATAGCATTGTTTGCTCTTTACCAAAACAAGATACATGTTTTGAAGTACTCCCTATTGGGTTCCATCTTGTCAAACCTCCTTCTTGTTCTTGGCTCTTCTCTTCTTTGTGGAGGCTTGGCCAACCTCAAAAAGGAACAAAGATATGACAGAGTAAGTCAAACTACCACTAAATCCAAATTCTAAAACAAAAAGCCAATTAACTTTAATAATTTAATTACTTCTTGGATAATCAAATGAGATCTAATAATTTTCTTTTCATTTCGGCTTTAACAGAAGCAGGCTGATGTGAACTCACTACTTCTCCTACTGGGGTTGTTATGTCACATGTTGCCACTAATGTTCAGATATGCCATAGGGGAAGGATTTGTTGCTGCCCACTATACTCTTGAGCTTTCTAGGGCTAGCAGCATTTTCATGCTTTTAGCATATATTGCTTATATATTCTTCCAGCTTAAGACTCACAGGCAGTTGTTTGAATCACAAGAGGTGATTAATTATATATACAATGTTTACCTTTTAAAATAATGTCTATGTATAGAATTAAAATTATCCAAGAAAATTACACAGGAAGAAGAAGAAGAAGAAGAAAAGGCAGTGATAGGATTTTGGAGTGCATTTTCTTGGTTGGTTGGGATGACACTGATCATAGCATTATTATCTGAGTATGTTGTGGGCACAATTGAGGTACATTTTTTCCCCCAGTTTTGAATTTTTTTCTTTTTAATGAATGAAAAAAATTTAATGGGATTACGATAATGTTTCTGAATCAGGCTGCATCAGATTCTTGGGGCATTTCTGTCAGCTTCATTAGCATAATCTTGCTACCAATCGTAGGGAATGCAGCAGAACATGCAGGATCAATCATATTTGCTTTCAAGAACAAGTTGGTATGCATGATATGAAATAGACTACTTTTTGAGCTATGGTTTAGTGATATTGAAGTTGTCTCCAAGATGTTAGATTCTGAGTCTTTGTGTTGCAAATGTGTAGGATATTTCTTTGGGCGTTGCATTAGGATCTGCCACTCAGATCTCAATGTTTGTGGTAAGATACAAAGAAAATGGTTTACTAACTTTAAAGGTATATCTTGTAAGGAATTCTATGTAATACTGAATAATCTTTTTGCTCTTTAGGTTCCTTTATGTGTTGTTGTTGGGTGGATAATGCATGTCCATATGGACCTTGATTTCAGTCTTCTTGAAACTGGTTCTCTTGCATTCACAATAATAATCACAGCCTTTACTTTACAGGTCTACTTATCATCTTGCCAATTAATTATTTTTTTGTTCTTAATAATGATTTTCATGTTTATTATTTTGGTTTATGATACAATTCCTATTAATTACTCTCTCTTAGGATGGAACTTCACACTACCTGAAAGGAGTGGTTCTTTTTCTTTGCTACATAGTTATAGCTGCATGTTTTTGGGTTCATAAAATTCCCCAGAGTAAGTACTTTTTTTTTTTAATTATTATTATTATACTTATTAATTATATTAATTATGTTAATTTTTTTAATTGATGGTTAGATCAAATTAGTGTTGGAAAACCATTCAATGGAGTGTTTGGTGCTTAGCTGGGCTACAGAAAGCGCACCCAGTTGACGAAGGACTGGAAACATTTGATGGGACATTTGGTGGTCTTGCGAATTATGAGAGCTTATGAGAGGGAGAGCTATACAAATTTAGAATTTTTAATTTTGGAATTAAGCGGAATTCCATAGAAGAAGAACAAGTTTACATATAACTCTCTCTCTCTCTCTCTCTCTCTCTCTCTTCCTTTTATTTTTAATTAAGTCATTGTAATAAGTTTTTGGTTACTGATTTTAAGTTTAAAACAGTGGCAAATGATTATGGTTTTTCCTTTTGGTCCTATATTTTACCAGAAATAAATTTCTATATATATATATATATATATATATATATTTCAAGCAATTGTTGCAATGAAATGATTATATCAATAATCATTGAATAAAGTAAGTAGCTCTGCAAATTTGAATCTGCTTGAAATTATTTCTTTTTTGAGTCTACTTTTATACCAACATTTTTTAAAATTTTATATGTAGTTTCTATTTTGTTTTTCACGGTATGCCAATTAATATAGGCTAACTCTTAATTTTTTTCCTTAATAAAAAAATCTAAGTATTAAATGGGTTTTAACCTTCAAGGTAGCCAATCAAGTTTATAGAACATGACCATATTATAGAATATCTTCAATTTTTGTCTTTGTTAATAATATTGATTTTAGCTGTGTGATCTAACTCTGAACAACTTTTGCATACTTTTATTATTGACCTATTTGGTTTCTTTTTTTTTTTTTTTTGAACAATAATGAGGTAACATTATTAATCAACGAACCAGATCAAAGGATAGGAGTGTTGATACAAAATTAGGTTTCTCATGCCAAACTGTGGGACTAGCATAGGAACGAGCTACTTGAATAAAAGTATGAGCAACTTCATTCGCTCGTCTCCAAACAAAACCAACAGTTACATGATTGAAACTGTTTAACAAGGACCTACACCCCTCTAATAAAACACCATACTCTGAATAATCCAAGCTAGAAGACAAGAGACTATCAACAATCTTTTTTGCATCCAACTCAATTTGAACATAGTTATATTCCAAAGTAATGAGTTGTGTCAATGCCACATATAAACCCAACAGTTCAACCTCATTTGAATGAAAACTACCTAAAAAGGACTTGGAAAAACTGAGAAGAAATTGCCTAGACACATCTCGAAGAAAGAAACCCACTCCTACACCTACACCATTTTACGACACTGAAGCATCAATGTTACATTTAATAAATGAAGATGGTGGCTGGGTCCAAACAACTGTAGAACGAGCTAGACAGGTGCCATTTGACAAAGGAGTTTGAGCCATTACCCATGCACGTAACTCTTCTATACATAAAATAATTACTTGCCCTGGTGACGGCACCTGTTTCCTCTGAAGCCCTGAATTCCGCCTGGACCATATACCCTAAAGCACCATAAACCATTTGGCCACCGTTAGCTCATCCTCGCTCTCTAGAACCCAAGCCAACCAATTAAACATTGAATTAGTATTACCAAAAGGAACTGGTACCCCAAAGTAGACCAACATTGAATAACAAAAGAACAATCTAAAAATAAATGAATATACGAATCATAAAGCACACAAACATTATCCACTGCAAAACCCCTTAATAAGAGATTGTCCCTATTCAGTAAACAATTAATTCCCACATTCTAAACACACTGCTTGATCTTTGGAGGAACATGGATTTTCTTGAATTTAGTCCACTAATGAGCAATATTATCTTGCAACTCCTCACCTAGACCCATCACCAACGTATATCCCGACTTGACTTTGTACCGCACTTTTTTGTTAAAATGCCAAATCAATTTATCAGGTATCCTTGCTACAGGTGGTGAAATTCTAGAAATAGCTTGCGCATTCCTAGGGTTAAAGATCTCATGTAATAATTTTGTGTCCTATTCCATTGAACTTGGAATTCGAAACTACTGCACAAGCAAATGTTCTAGCCCCTCCCCTACCTCAGACTAAAGTATAAAATCCATCATCCTCCTTTAGCCAAGGCACCTCTATATAAGAAATATTAAAATCACCTTCGACTTTCCAACGACCCCCACATTGCAACATAGATTTAGCAGACCAGATGCTTTTCCATACTAAGCTTAGGTTAGAACCTAGCTCCACTGTCAACTAGTCCCCTGTAGGAAAATATTTAGCTTTAAGTAATTTAGAAACAAGAGAATCAGGCTGATCAACTAATCTCCAACCTTGATTGGCCAGTAAAGCAAGATTAAATGAATGAAGGTTTCAAAAACCCATACGCCAATTTTTTTTTCAACCACATAATCTCTCTTAAGACATCCAATTAATTTTCGGATCACCACTCGATTTTAGACCCCACAAGAACAAGTTCATCATTTTTGTAGGTCATCACACAATGAAATAAGGAGTAAGAATGTACTCATGCAATAAGTGGGAATAGCTTGAGTCATAGTTTTTATCAGAACCTCCTTACCTGCTTGTGATAGAAATCTACCTTGTCACCCCTGAATTTTTTGCCACATCTTATCCTGTAGAAAAGCTAATATAGCCTTCTTCTTCCAACCAACCAAAGAAGGCAAACCTAAATAACAACCAATGCCAAGATGAGAAGAAACACCCAACAATGAACAAATATTACCCTTAAGTCCCTTAAACACAGTAGGATTAAAAAGAATGTCTGACTTATTAAAATTAGTTAATTGACCCGACTCTAACTCATAAGTCATGAACACCCATTGAATAGCTATACACTCTTCTATCTTTGCCTGAAAAAAGAAAAAGCTATATTCAGTAAATTAAAAGTGAGAATACTCCCCACAATTAACAGCCCCATGAACATCACCTCTATCCTCAGATAATTGAATCAACAAAGACAAGCCCTCAGCACACAAGATAAACAGGTAGGGAAATAATATATCTCATTACTAAATGCCTTGTTTAGGAATAATAGGACCTACTTCATGACCATTTATGGCAAAAAAATATGAGACAGTTGGCATGCACATCATAATCTAGCGAATCCATGTATCTGAGATCCCTATCCAATGCATGATAGCCTCCAGATAACCCCATCTTATTCTATCGTATGATTTACTAATATCCATCTTGAGCGCTACTAACCCTTCCTTATCCCTCGTTTAATGAATAGTCTCATAGGCTACTATAAAATTATCCATAATAGATCTCTCTAGCACAAATGTCAATTGTTCATTACAAATGAGTTTAGGGAGAACAAGTTTTAATTGATTTGCAAAAACCTAATCTATATATTACATAAAGCTATGAGAGTAAATCCTTCATTGTGGTAGGACTTGCACATTTGGGAACAAGAAAAATAATGGTTGCATTAAGACTAGTAGGGCGCTCACAAACCTTGATCCAGTTTATACACATATGAAACACATCTTAGAATTTTTTTATTTTTTATTTTTAAAAAAACCTGATTATAAACCTTTCAGACCTAGTGACTTATCTAGGTGTAGATAACTCCTTTAGTGTGAAAGGCTTTATAAGACTGAGGTCATTCTCTACCAACAATCAGCTTCAAGTATAGTGAAGATTTGCCACTCGTTCGTCAGTGGAATTGCTAAAAACGTCTTCAAAGTATAATCGGGCCACACCACCTATACCCTCGGGATCATCCACCCAATTACCCATATTATCTTGAATGCGAGCAAGAAAATTAGATTTCTTTCTACCAAAAGCTTTAGAATGAAAATACTTTGTATTCAAATCCCTAACTCGAAGCAAAAAAATCTTTGACCATTGTGTCACGACCCCATTTAGACCGTAATCGGTGCTAGGGAATGGATTGACTTAAAGCCACCAAAACCCATAGCAGGCCTATTCCATTATATTCTCTGCTAATCTTTAATTAATGATTATTAAGGTTTTGCAATGATAATAAATAATATCCACCATGATTTACATAACAAAATTCGCAACATCTAACAATCTACAAGTCCTACTATTCCAAATTGTGGAGTGCTAGAATTTAGATAAATTAGGAATGAGTATTACATAATATGCCCACACGGATGAAAGACTGCGAGAATGTCAAAAATAATTTATCAGATCAATTATTACCTAAAAAATTAATTGAGACCATTAGTCTTGAGAGTGAGGTAATATTATATACTTTTATAACCTACTAGGTGAGCACACATTATATATTAATAAGAATCATACCTAACAAATATGCAAGCATTTGATGATACATTTACATATATATGTATATATACAATTCACCAATAAAGTCAAACATATGGAAAAAGAACGAGAGAAAAACCCTATACTCCAATACTAATAGCTATTAGGCCCTATTGATTCAAATTAATTAGCTCCCAGAGAGCAAGCTCAATTAGGGTCGCTAACCAATTCACTTATTCCAATGTATCATCACCCAAAGAGCAACCTCGATTAGTAAGCTCATAATCTTATTATATCATAATATTTTAATATTCTATGCCTAGAGAGCAATCTCAATTAGGACACTATCACATCATGATTTATTAATATTCTAAGCCTACAAAACAAGCTCCACTAGGGCACCATCACATCAATCATATAATTATTTATATCTAATCAAATCAGTGCGCACTTGGTCATGATATAACCCATCAAGTAATATGTTCTGCTAATGCTTACAATCCATAATCATATTAATATTACAAATTATTACGTACATTTATACACAATGCTCTTATTTCACAATCACATCAATATCCCAAATTATTCACATCAATATCACAACTTTTTTCTTTTGAAATCCAAAAGAAATTAATATCACAACTTATTATACACACATATAAACATGCAATGCAACATCCAAAATAATAATAATATACTAGATAAGTCGTGCCATATATGAAATGTTGAAATTATAAACTAACTAGTATGTCGTAAAAATACATAATATTAACTCACAAAAAGGTAGAAGATCGTAAAATGCTTATACGCTTCTGGTTCAGTGAACTAGATGACAGGAGAGTATAAATAAAGAAATAATTTATCGGACTCAATATGAAATATTATCCCAAGTGTAATTTATAAAATTACTATTTTTTTTCTAAATATTATTCAATTTTCATCGAAATTTCTAATGAAATTTCAGCAACTTCTCCCTTAAAAATAGAATATAACTACCTCCCTCCCGTAAAATGGGCCGATTTCTGTAAAAACACATCTATAATATATATCAACATCATTCAATTCAAATAAGATCTCCAAACTTGTCATATATCCGACCAAACACACAAATAATTCAATAATCAATAATTCTCAATTTATCAACATAATTAAAATAAAATTAACTTATAATCTTCCATAATCATATAATTAATAATATATTTTAATTAAACTATTCAATTACATTAATTAAATAATTGTATGCAATACATTCAAATTCTCAATAATAAATCAAATATGTAAAGATTATATTGTTTAACACTAATTACTCAAATCTTTATATATATATATATATATATATATATATATATATATTACTTTTTTAATTTAGTCATTCTAACTATTAATTAAATTATTTTCCTCAACTTAATTTTTAACTTAAAATGACAATTTATGAATAAAGAAAATCCGCTCAAATTACTCTCATAATAACACCTATTACCATTTAAATTTAAACCTATATTAACATTTACACTTATATATATATACACTAATAAACTCATTAACTAATTAATCAACTTACTTTCATTAATTCATCTAACCTGTATAATCAAATCCAATAATTTCACTTAATCTCAACTAATTCTCTATCATCATCACTTAATTCAAAAATTCTGTTTTGATCACAATATCCTTAAACAATACACATAATCATAATTAATATTATTAATCTCTTCAAATTTAATTAAATTTTCCAAGTTAATAAACTTTCTCAGCCCATAATTAAATCTCATATTTAACTTAACTACACAAAATACCCTTAACAATTCCATAATCCTTAACAGTTGTATTAATTCTAATTAATTTCTCTAATTAAAAAAACCTCTTTTAATTCTCATAATTTAATCTAAAATCACCATTAAATGTCAATTCTTACATTCGCTAATTAATTATCATAATCACATATATATCTGGTCTATTTTCAAGTCATTAAACCTCTAATGAGCATTAATTTAATAATTTTAAACCGAAATTATAATTATAAAAAAATCAATAAAAATTCAGTAATTTTAACCAAAATATCTATAATTTGTGAGAATTAAACCAACACGATTAGGGCGAAGAAAAACATATTCTATCTTGATTTGCCTCTCAAACCGCATAAGAGTTGCCACCAACAGTAGCCTGAGTTCACCGTCAATGATCGTTGAAAAAATGACCAAAGCCATCTCATAAATCTTTTTTTCAGGAGTTCGTGCGAACTTATGAGATCATCATATGAGCTATCTTTTGTCCAAAATCTTAATGAAATCTAGATTTCATTGAAACTTTGAGACTGGCCATAAATTTGGTGAAAAATTATTATAATAATAAAAAATAATAATTACAATCTAATAATATAACTAAAAATAAAAATAATAAAAAAACATATAAGGAGATGAGGACGAGAGTGAGAGAGAACAGAGGAGGAAAGAGAGAGAGAGAGAGAAATAAAAGATGAGAGAGAAGAGATAGAGAGAAAAAAAAAAGAGAAAAAAGATTGAAAAATTTAGAAAACATCTTTTTTACTTTTTCAATACATGTTATAATTTGAAGAATTTAGAAAACAGTTTTCTAATTTTCTGAATTAGAAAATATTACAATTAAATAATAAATTCCATTTTCTAGTTTTCTTGAAAAAATTTTCTGGAAAACATGCATTGTTATCCAAAACTAAACGTGTCAAGTTCTGCTTAGAACATAACTCGGTTTACATTGAAGACCTTTGAAAACTTTGCCTAGCAAAATAAAAGAACTTTTGCTGTTAAAGCACACACATAATTCTCTAATTGTAATTATTCTAAGATTATTATTATTATTATTATCAAAATTCCATCAGTACAGCTGCCAGCTACGGAAGGGAACAAATTATAGTGTGAGGGAATCCAACCTAAAAGTGAAAATAAAATATGGAGTGGATAAGAATGATATAATCACACCTTGATCTCAGAGACAAATTGTGTGATGCAGAGGTATCTGTTCCAATGAATCTACAGCTCATCTTCTCTGGAAGTTAAGAACTTTCACTGATAAAGTGAAGATGGCAAAGAAGAAGACACAGAAGGCAACGGGCGCTCCCACTGAAGCTCCAACCATAACAGATTCAAATCCATAATTAAGTTTCAAAAAGTCCTTGACCGAGCCTTCAAACCCAGGTCCCACAATTTTGTTTTCTAAATCACCAGGCTGAGAAGTGATAATGCCCTTCAAAGTCCAAGAGACGGGAGAGAGGTAATAGAACCAGATCCACCATCCAGGGATTCTCTGAAATAACACAGGAAATAAATAAAAAAAAAAAACACAATTAGTGATAGGAAGTGAAATCAAACATAGACATTTCTGAAAATGGCAAGGAATAGAATCCACATCATTTGTAGCCTAAAAAATGACAAATTTATGAGAATTTCTAAAGGAAGAGTAACATCTGTGCGATTACAAATTGTGTTTCTCAGTATTTGTGCCCTTCAAATATGACACATGCTATCTAGTGGAGAATGCACGTATTATAATTGCATTTTGATTCATTCTATTGGTTCAGAACAATATGGCCAAAAATATGCTTTTGATCCTAATGAAGATGAAACCTGACTTTCAAACCTTGAGCCAAACTAGTCGACTGGAAATCAACATCTTTGACAAAAACACATTTAAGTTTCTACCTTGTCCAGCACTAAGAGAAATACTGGCACAACAGTAAAGATGAGAGACCATTTTTTGATGCGCATGTACTCGCTCATCTAACAAAAGCAATTCCAGTAATGTAACTACATAAGGTGAAGACTCTGCATATGTATATTAAATCGTTTTAACAAAAGAGATGCCTGTGTTTGACTGGACTATTTAACTTCCCCATAAATAAATGTGTAACACTGTAAATGAAAAGATAAGATCATGAGAATCAACATATGCATTTCATTTTTCAATTGAAGATTCTATTTCCCGTTTGTGAGAACATTACAAACTTGAAGGCTAGTTTGCTGTTAAATGAACCCCAGTTCAGCAAGCAGCTTAAATCAGTGAATTTTGTCCTTCAAGAAAAATATACTTACAGGCTTTGGAATAAGAAAACCAGAGAGAAGATTCCATAAAGAATAAGATGCAGAGGAGACCACAGCAGCCATATGTTGAGAAGGTGTGAGTCCAACCACCATCATACCATAAAATGCAAAGTAGGTGAAAGTGAGGAACATAAACAACAAATAGAGGAAAAAACTTTCCTGCAAAATGAGAGAAATGTTCAAATCAGTGAATCGTTTTCAGAGTTTTTTTTTTTTCCCAAGTAGTTGTAAAATACAGAAAAAAAGAATATATATATATATATATATATATATATATATATATATATATATATATATATATATATGAAAGCAAATACCAAAAAAAAAGAAGAAAAAGATTGAACATTTTATACCTTAGAAAACATGATGCAAGAATATTATTTGAGTACTACCATAATAAAAAAAAATGACAAAAATGCAAGTTTTTGTACCTTAATCAAGCTGCATAATATCAGAGGAAACAACCCCCATGAATTAAAAACTTAAGATCTTACCAGCTGTCTTTTCAACGCCAATCATGAAATAAGCGATGATTGCCATATAGAGTAGTTTGCAAAATATTGTATGGAATCTCCACAACACCCCGTTGACAAAAATATTAAAAGAACTCCTCAACAACTCTTCCCACAATAATTATTACCAGGATTCCTTAAGAAAATCGATACTTACCTGCGCCATCGCATAGGCTAATGGAGAGTATATCCCAGCTGCCTTTTCTCTATAGAACACTGTTCTCCCTATAGAAACGATTGGCTGCACTAACGAAGCATTGTTGACCCCAAGAAACAAGCAAGCAGAATAAAGAGCTCCCATAACTACAAACAAAGATTGAGTCGATTCCCTGCCAAACATTTATAACATGGTTTAACGCCTTTTAAATACAATTCAATCACAGAAAATGGGACAGTGACATTCATGGGCACTTTTTATATCCAGTGATTTAATGTCTCCCAAATACAATTTAAACATTAAAAAAAAAAAATCAGGAAAAAATGGATCTATTAATTTTTGTTTTCAGTTCTATCAGATTGAGATAGAAAATGAATATGCCCCGAAAGTTATGTTTCCTAAGGCAAGCTGAAAATTGGGTGAATGTATCTTGTGCATAGGTGGAAGCAAACTGCAATGGTTCCGATCCAGCTGCAGTACTGAAATGCATAATTGAAGCTTCCACATCCCTGAAGAAAAAAAAAAAAAAATCCATGCAGACAAAACAAGAAAAAAATAAACAAAGGCGGAATTTCAAAATACATTGCTGGCAGTTTATCAAGGCGTCACTTGGGTTGCCTGTATTGCTCAGAATTTCTATACAACTCAGCAAAATCTTCACCAATCCTTTCTTCAGCAGTAGATGTAGTCACCTCAAGCATCCAAGTTGCTGGATTGAAGCCATCGGGGATATGAGGGATTCCACCAATTCCCTTGACAATGAGACAAAGCATGAGGCCTGAAAACCTCCCCTTGAAGGAAATGTTTGAAAGCCGCATTGGACCATTGATCATATGGGTAAATGGAAAAATCAGGACATTATTTTAAACAGTTAAATTTGGATGAATTTTTTGAATTATTTTTTTATTTTTAAATATTAAAATATATTTTTGTATTTTATAACTTTTTATTCTTAGAGTTATTTTAATAATATTCTAATTATTTTATATTTTTAACCAATGAATCAAATTAATTGAATAAAAAAAAAAAAATAACGAACCGATTAATGATTGGTAGAGTTTTCAAAACACTGCTTAGGTCCATTCTATGACTTCCACGGAATCCATTAACAGGTTTTCTAACTTTGTCAATAATTGACACTTCAAGTATTTGCCCATCACATCACCAATCATTATCATTAATAATTTTTGGCCGTATCAACAGCATTTGCTAAGTCATCTACAATTACCACGTTATTAAATCTTGCCACGTAACTTGACCCAGTCATTAGACCACATCTACTAATCTGCCAAATGGGTTATCCATTCGCCATGTCATGTCAACATTTCTTACCGCATGCCACATCAGTAAAATTACCTCTTCATTGATCCTACAGAGCTAGTTCGATTTGAGCCCTATACATCCACCGGTCACTTTTCCCACGCATACCTATTTGTCAACAAATTTGTGATCCATTTTTCAATGAACTTAGATATGATCCTAGGGTTCTCGAATTCATTTTTGAGGTCTGTTTTTGCTAATTCAAGCTCCAAATTTCCATTATAGAGAAATATGAGATTTCCCAATTAGTTGGGACCATCCTAAATACGTCAAACTATATAAAATTTGTGCCCACTGCATGGAATGCTTCTTAATTCAGTGAAAATTAAGAAAGATTCTCATGGGAGATTCTGGGAAATCAACCCATGATAGTCAAAATGATTCGAGGACTAGTAATGCAAAAACCATCAAATCCTTACGTGGTTCTACAACACTTAAATCCCATCCACATGAATACAAATTGGAGATTTTGTTATATAATATATTACAATATAAATATAAATTACATTAATAATATTTAATAAATTATATTAGTATTAATAATAACATTAATAAATAGTTTTTAGAAATTATATTTCAATTACATTATTATAATATAATTATAACATATTGTAAATTATAATATATATATATATATATATATATATATATATATATATATATATATTATAAATATTAAATCCTTAAAATCTTATAAAATATATAAATATTATTATAACATAAATATATAATATACTATAAATTTAATATAAATTAGAAAGATATGAAACCGCATGATTGGCTCACTGCTTTCAACTGCGGACAACACTTCACAATCTTAAACGGGAACCATGTCAATCGATCTATTTTGCCCAAATTCCAATCAATCTAACATTAATTAGCACAACACAAAATTAGGGAAGATCAGGGACACTCGATTCAAGTATTCATGCCCTTGAACTCTAATTATGAGCCTATCAAAACATCATTGCTTCGTTGGTATCCACTATCAACTTCAGATTCTACAGTACAAGAGTTACTATTTGTAGAAACTCATCAAGGAATCCTCAAAACTCCTCATTCACGTAAAGCACTCGCAATATTACAATCCAACTCCACCAATTGCAAAAATTGCTAATAAATCAGTCACAACTTCTCCAACTGTCCAATTATTGAGAGGCAATTTTGTCATAAGCATGGTCAAATTCTAGAAAATTGCCCTATCAGACCACTAAAACAAAAAGGAACTCAATGATCAAAACAAGGAAATAAACATGAAATATTTGCCGCTATCACTACTCTAGTGCCTATCAACCTCCCATCACCATAAATGACTTGGAAAACATTCTCAAACATCTTATACCTTTCAATTCGTCCTCTGCATCTTTGTCCATGCTCTCGAGTACTTCACAAATAGATCCTTGATTATGGTTGTTATAGTCATATGACTTTAGACGCATATGTCTTTACTTCCGAGTATAACACTCTCCCTTCTCTGACCATATACCCTACAAATGGTGAATCAATGGAAATAAAACAAGTTGAAAAAGATTTCACTCTTAACCTCACACTTATTTTGTTCCCCAATTAATCTTGAATCATA
The DNA here is from genome assembly GCA_949677035.1 of Omphalea diandra. Taxonomy (NCBI): domain Eukaryota; kingdom Viridiplantae; phylum Streptophyta; class Magnoliopsida; order Malpighiales; family Euphorbiaceae; genus Omphalea; species Omphalea diandra. Next base: position 102,301 of record CATIWR010010718.1, read on the forward strand.
TTTATGTTGGTCAACTTTGTGATCAAGGACTTGCTGCTAAATTATCTCCATTTGGTTGTCAAGTGCAGGATATGCGGACGAGGAAGATTCTTGGGAAAGGCCGTAAAATTGGAAGATTATTCCAATTTATGTCTCTTCATGAGTCATCCTCCAACTTAGTTTCTGTACTTACCACTTTGTCGCCATTATATCAATGTCATTTGCATTTAGGGCTACATCTCTTAGAAAACTATAGCCCTCGACCACTCAGGGTTTGTTTGGAAAAATAAAATCTAAGTCTTTGCTTGTATGGATTGTCGCTATTTAAAAAACAACTTTTCCTTTATTAAAAGTCAGTCTAAATGCTTTGCACAATTTGATTTAATTCACTCAAATATATGGAGGGTCATTCCCTCATCCTATATATAGTAAATGAAAGTCATTATTTTGTCTTACTCATTGATCATTATTTACGTTACTTGGATCCACTTTCTCAAATATAAGTAAGAAATATTAAATGCTTAATGTTCATTTGCTAACATAGTTTATACTCAATTCTTCAAAAAGATAAAAATTCTTTAGACAGATAATGCTATCGAATACTGAGATTCTGCTCCTTTTAAACTTCTCCAAAAACAATATCGTCTGAAGTTATTTAATTTTAGATTTATGGGCAAAGAGTATTAGGATGGTCGTTCAATGAGAATATTTGCAAGTTTTTCGTCCGATGAGACATACATAAAGCATATAAGATCACTATGCTATTTTTTCCTTGGTAAACCACAGATATACTTCCACATATTTTGTGTGATCATGTTGCACTGGATTATGAGCAATATTGATTACAGACTTGTTATCACAATACAACTTCATGCTTCCCTCTCACTTGATTCTTATATCTTCAAGGATTATTTTCAGCCATAATAATTCATAAATTCCATGCATTATAACTCTGAATTCTGCTTTACCACTAGATCTTGCAACCACTATTTGTTTCTTGCTTCTCCAATTCACCAAATTACTTCCTAGAAAAGTACAATAACTTGATGTTGATAAGCGAATTACAATAACTTGATATTGATAAGCCAAGTACAATACCTTGATGTTGATAAGCGATTCACTACTGTTCTAGCCTAATCTACATCTGTACAGGCTTTCAAACTTAACCTTCATTAGTTTTAAGATGAATTCTTCCAAAAAGTAGATCTCAAATATCATAAAATCCGATGGACAGCTTCCAGGCGAGGTTTCTTAGAAGAGTGTATGAACTGATTGAATACTTTATTTATCATTAGTTAATATTTTTTAAGTTCATTTGCTCATATTAATTTAGTTGATATTATTGGTGGTTAGCAAACTTAGTGAGGAAGCTGTTTTGCATTTGCAATCAGGTAAAACACTTAAATTAAATGATTGATTATCTAATTAAATTTATGTGCATGTTTTCTTATGTTCCTAGTAGTTAAGGAACCTATGTTATATGTATAAAACGTGTTAAAATTTTTTTTTTTGGCTGTCTAATGTAATTATTTTATGTGTTGTGTTGGGCTAAGACAAAGACTTAAACCCCCTATGGTGCATTTGGTCATATGTATATGACTGATTGGAGAATAATTTAGTGAATATTCCACAATGCCTTATGTTACATGTCTTACATGTTTACTTGAAGGTTCTACCTAAGTTTTTCTCAAAATATTGCAATTTTGTGTGTTGTTATTTCACGTGTCCTATACCTATGAATCGATATGTGATGAATAATGTGCTTAAATTGCTACATGATTTTCTTACGAAGCTTGTTATATATTTTGTTAGTTAAACCAATACAATATTATTCTCAAAACTTTGAAGCCATGTAAGAGGTTAAAATATTTCTTGCCTCATATAATTTCTTATTGAGATGTGGTTTTCTCCTCCCCCTGTCAGTAACAATTTTACAAGTTGTCAAACTGGAAGTGAGGCTTACTTTATTCTTCAAAGCCGCACTTGCAAGGTTTAGATTATGATTCATTTGTTACTAGGACTCATAAGTTAATTTCCAAATGGCTATATCCTATGCCCATTTATATTTGTTAGAAGCAAAGATTATCTTGGTTTATATTAAATAAATTATTTGTTATTTGATTTATGGATTGCAGAGACTATTAGATTTGATGATAATTTCTTCATAGAAGTTTTAATTATGTTGAGGTAAGACTAAACTTAGTTTATTTGGATTTAGACTAAAAGTAATGTTCTAGTCTTTATTAGTACCTGTGGTGCTTGATGATATTTGAAGTATTAAGAGTAGGCATGTGAGGTTAAAGATAGTTGCCCTCACACCAATCATGACTCCAAATTAGATCATGATAAAAGTGGCGCTACCTAGTCTTATATGTGACAAATAAATAAATAAGGTTATTAATTTCCTCATCGAACCAGTTGGTCAGACAGAAAAACTTGAGAATCAAACCAATACCTGATTTGGTCTAAGGTTAAATATGCATTTGAGTAAAACTAACGCTAATTGCATGAACTGGTCAATTAACCTGTGAACACATCAACCTAGTAGTGATTCACTGGTAGCTCGAGTTGGTTTGGATTCACGTGGCAACCTTTAAAGTTGGCATGTCACCTCAAGAAAAATTTAATTATTTTGTTTAAATCTAAGAACTGAAATGTCATGTTAGCATGATGTAACTACCCAACCGCCCAAAAAATTGTCATTTTGTTGCAAAACTGATTATATATTATTAAAAATATTTCTTTTATATTTTTTCAATTAATTTAACCAACTAATTTTTCAATGACAAGTAATTAATATCAATAAAATTTAACTTTTTATGTTAACTTTATCAATATAGAATTTTAAAATTTTAAGACAAAAACTTGCTAATATGTGTTAACTATTTTTCTTTTTCAATATCAATAATTTATTGTGAACTCATTTATATGATTATACAAAAATATCAGTTTATGATATTTTAAATTATTTTTTAGAAAAGAATTTAAATTAAAAACTTTAAGTAGATTTCAAGAAATATAATATATTAAACATTTACTAATTTTATTGTAGTTTTAATAAAATCTATTAAATTTAACAGGAATTAACAAATTTGTAATTTGCATCGCAAAAAGTATTAATTTTGTGTTTAGTAATATATATTTAATTTAATTATGGTTGAACACAGTTCGACTCCGATTGAATCTCTAATCTTTGATCCTCTGACTTTACTAGGTTGATGACTGAGTTGAGTTTTCAAATCTTGCCGATGAGGTTATCAACTAGTCTCTAATATCTGCCCTTGTTTACTATTACATCCTCCACTGCTCCCAATTATGATTGTGATCAATTGGGGAGTCTGCAGGCTTGCAATTCAGCATGCCTTTTTCTTTAACAAGATCTATAATATATTTTTGTACAGAGACAAAGATATACTGAGTAAGCAACCTCAATCCTGAAAAAATATTTTAGCTTTTTCTTTGACTTTAGAATAGGTTATGTCATATATGTTCTTGGCAACTGTCAAAAAGCATACAAATCCTGCTTTTCTCTAATTGCCTCAAGTTCGACAACCATGACATTATTGAAGAATCTTCTACATGCCACTTGAAATTTTGGATAATCTTCTTGTGGAATGGGGTCGATTATGTGGCTTAATTTCCCCTTAAAAATGTTTTCACAAGTTGGGAACACATCGAGTAATTTCTGCCATTAAGCCTAAAAGTAGGTCGCAGATTTTGATATTCACCATGTAGAAAGTGAAAAGAAGTCTGGTGTAGTTCAAGTATTACTTCTCTTTTCCTCTTGTCCATAACATCCGTTTACACCATCAACCGTCTTTCTATACAAGTCCTAAATAATGTCTCTCTTTACGAATGATCATATGGTAATACCCTAGAATATAACATTCTTAAAATCTTTGGTTCAGCTTGTTTTGTCCTATTACAGCCTCATGAACATACTAAATTCAAATCTCTTGTCTCTGTTGTTTTCTTCGTTAATAGAACAAAACATAGAGTTTCACAACCTGAACATTATTTTTTGGGAACATTAAATGTTCTCTGAACTCTCCAAGTTTAATGAATATTTTTCCATTTCATCTCCTTATATCATTGACCCCTTAATTGATCTATATCCTAGTTTAAATAATGATTAATCTATAGATGTTAAACCATCACCACCACTATTAGATGTCAACACAACATCTCACCACCATCAGACACTCCCTGGAAAATAAACCCACCTTTGCTAACTTTTGATCATTCTAATGATATGGCTCTTCAATCGAAATCTCCATTGTTGATGGAAACCATTGCTCCTGATGACTCTTTCGTCCCTTGACAATCTAATTGGGTAACACAACCTCATGGTTATCTTACTAATTATCACTATTATTTTTCTATTTAAAATATTTATGAGACATACTTATCGCGAGGCAAGCTGTAACCCCCTTTTCTGCAATAGGTAATGAAGGAAGAGACTCGTGCTCATGAAAAGACCAAAACTTGAGACTTCGTTGATCTTCCACTATACAACTCTCATTGAATGTAAATGGATTTACAAAATCAAAACCTATTCTGATGAATCTATTAAAGGCTATAAAGCCTGGTTGGTAACAAAAGGATACACTCAAGAATATCGCATCAATTATGTAGAAACCTTTGCACCTATTGAATGACTCACCTCTGTTTGTATGTTGATGGCTATTGCTGGGCAACCCCTCACCAAGAAACTTCCATCCTCCATTTAAAGTTTCTTGCCTCAATAGAGCTCTTTACGTATTAAGACAAGCACCAAGAGCATGATTTGCCAAATTCAACACTATAATTTCTTAGTTTAGCTTTTCATCCAGTCCTTATGAGTATATTATGTTGATGATATGATTATTACTAGAGATGACATTGAGGAAAATTCAAACTTGCAACACTATCTCAGTCAGCACTTTGAGATGAAAATTTTAGGCTCTCTAAGATACTTTCTTTGTCTAGAGTTTTCCTTCACATCTAATGGTTTTCATCTTTCTCCTGTCAACAATGCCCCTGATCTACTTCTTACGCTGATATATTGACAATAAGATTGCTCCAACTCCTTTCAAACCAAACGTTAAGCTTAATGCTATTGATGGCATACCTCTTGCTGATCCTACCGGCTGTTGACAACTAGTTGAAAATCTATAGTTGAAAATTTATCTAACAGGCGCACAATCACATTGCTGACTTAGTACATTTAGTTAATTAATTCATGGATGCACCTTGTATTCCCGACTCTTCTTAAGAGAAGAGTCAAAATTATCAGGCAACTGTCTTGACAGAATGTACAATAGAATCATGTCATATCTGCCACATCAAATGAATGAAGCACTTCTTCCAACATCATTCTTGTATGAGCATCAAGAGGAGACTCTGGCTTGTCTGAGTGCACAATGTTTAGAAGGTAAAGCTTCTTAGAGGCCACAAATGCAGCTGAGAAGATCCTCTTCATCCCTCCCCTTGTGCTGTCAACTTTATACTCAAATTCATATACTTGAAGACCTCCATGTCCAGATCTCTCAGTTGCTGTAATTACCTCTGCTTCTTTTGTACTTTCCTGTACAATAAGTGAACTTATTGTTCCAATATAATTTCCCATAAAATACTCAGGAGTATCATTCATTAAATCTAGCAATAAAAGATTTTTCATTGTAATAATGAAGATATGATAAGCATGTTTTTAAACATCCAATCACTCAAAATATTAACAATATAAGCAAAAATTCAATTAACTTCCTAAAAATAGCAGTGAGATAAAAGCAAAATTGAGGGCCCAGAAAACCTGATTATTTCAACAATTTTAATTGCCAATTCAAAAAGCAATGTTACAGTGAAAACCAAATTTAGTGAAGAGAGTTAAATCAGGATGGATTTTTCTCCCCTACGCTCAGATTGCTAGAAAAAGACCAATAATTTTGAACCTAGCCATAGCATAATGGAAAAGTGCATTATGAAAGTTTAAGCATACCTCTTGGTGATTCCACAATAATACAAAAAATATATATGGTTTCATAACCAAAAAAAAAAAAAATCAAGCCTTTTCATTTTTTTCACTTTTATACCTGAATTTTTCAAAATAGCTAATTATACCAAAAATGGGCTAAACTTATAATTACATATAGTTAAAATTGAAGTGAGAGATTTATGTCATTTGCTAAAATTGTCATTGCATGACTGTCAGTCATGTTATAAAAGTACTTGTGAGATCCAAAATCAATTGAAAGTTAAAGAATAATAATAGGTGAATTTTTTTTTTATTTTTGTTCTAAAATCACTTGAAATTTTATTATCAATTAGAACAATAACAATAATAATAATATATATATATATATATATATATATATATATATATATATATATATATATATAAAGCAAAAATGACAATAATTGCAATAGATGACATAAAACTCTGAACAGTATTTTTGGCCTATTTGAAGATAACTAGCTATTTTGAAAGGTTTTGATACAATAATTAAAAAAAAAAAAAAATGGAGAAGGTTTGAGTTTTTAAAGTCATCTTGGCCAAATAGATTAAGAAAGAACCCAACATTAAGTCTAGATAGGATTACAAGAAAACAAGTGCCGACAATTGTTTTGTCTTTATGTACAAAGATAGAAATGTTTTTTTGTATGGGAGTTTGTGCCTTGTTGCTATTTGTTGATCATACAATTTCACAGGTATGATGAGAAATTGTCTTAATCATATATTTAAATGATATTTTGAATTATAACAAAATTTTAAGAAGTTTTAACCATAGTCTTTCAATGTTATTATTTTGTTAGGACTTATTTTTAGAGAATGTTGATTATGGGCAGAATGTTGACCCCAAGATGTCTTGAAGATTTAAAAATTTTAGATCCAAGCATCTAAAGAATAATGCCTTCAGAATGCCCATCAAAGAAAAGCCAAATAAAAGCCATTAAATTGGCTAAAGCTTTTGAAGCATGGTGCTCCCTAAGGAGAAGTCAATTGGAGAGAATAAGATTTAAATAATATTTTGAATAAGAACAAAACTTTGAGAAGTTCTGACTATTGTCTTTCAGAATTATTATTCAGTTCAGACTTATTTTTAGAGAATATTGATTATGGGTGGAATGTTGACTCTAGGGTATCTTGAAGATTTGAAAATAATATGTTCAAGTATCTCAAGAATAATGCCTTAAGATTAAAGAAAAGCCAAATAAAAGCCATTAAGTTGGCTAAAGCCTTTGAAGGAATGGTGCTTCTTAAGGAGAATTCAATTGGAGAGAATAAGAGCCATGGAAGATAAAGTTGAAAGTAGATGAAAAAGAACCTTGGAAGATTGTGGAAGAATGACCAAAGCATCAAAGATGAAGATTGAAGAAGAAAGTGAGGTGAACAACTCGTTTAGAAATAAAATGCCCTATTCATGGTAACTGTCATTCAAGCGAAGTTGTCAAAGTTAGTGAAATGGCCTATTCAAAAAGTCGAATGATCCATTTAGGCAAATGGAACTACCGTATTCACATTTTGTGTGAATCTATTCAATACGAAGAAACTTAGAGAAAATCAGACAATGTTTGAATGGCCTTAAGGTGAAGTGAACAATCCATTCGATAAGTGAATAGCCTAAGTAGCTTGAAAAGTTGTCCATGCTGAGTCAGAAGCCTAAGGAATGACTAGTGAATAACCTGTTCAATAGCGTGAATGGCCCATTTAGTCGGTAATAGCTAATTTTCCAGGTGATTTGAAGGTACAAATGGCAAGTTTTTGCTCTTACCTACATAAAAGGATCTCAAATGACTTTTGAATTGTTAGAAAACCATTATATTTGTTTGAGAGCTGTGAATAAAAGGAAACCATTATATTTGTTTGAGAGCTGTGAATAAAAGGACGATCCTTTATATTTTGGTTAAGGTTGGTTAAGGACTTTTGTGTGATTTGTAACAAATCCTGAATTTATGATTATAGACTTTTCTTAAGCACTAATTATATCTTGATGTCTATTTTAGGGGTTGAGTACTTACAAAGTGTCATTCCTTGTAAGAATAGTTTAGGTTGATGATTAGTCCATAAAATCATCAAAATGGAGAGAGAGTGTAGAAGGTTCCTTTGAGCTTGCAAAAAAAGAGATCATATTTGAGCTATAAAAGATAAAGAAAAGCCTAAATGAAAGCTTAGGGAATAGACGTTGGCACATTGTCAAATCACTGTGAATTTTTATGTCTATTTTCTTCTCTATACTCTTCACTTTTGTTTGAGAGGAAGTGAGATTGCATATGCTTATTCCACTGCCAATTGAATTTTAGAAAATTTTGTTAAGTTCCAAGAAGTATTGGAAAACATCAAATTCACCTCCCTTTGTCTTATTCTCAGCAACTAACACTATTTCTTGCAACAACTGCTATAGGCCCAGGGCAATTGCTCCTTACTTCATGTTTTTAACAACTACCAAATGGCAGTTGCTCCATCATCCTTTTTTTAAATTTGTTTAATTCAATCTAGGTTGGATTTCAATCATCTTATATGTCTAACCAAACCTCGAATTTTCAATAGCTCTCACTTGCACATAATGAGTAAGACTTGAGATAACATCATCCTTTTCATTTCACTTAAGGAATTCTTTTAGCAATGTACTTGTTTTAAAATTATAAAATTACCCTCCCATATTGATGTACCCATTGCAACCCATCTCTCATTTGTTCTAATAAGGAAAAATTTTAATTTTAGATCTAATTAGAAAAATTAAAAAGGTTGAGGGACCCAATTAAGCCAAAAATTTAAGGAATTTAGCCATGGAATAATATTACAAGTAAATATTAAATGCATGTAATTTATTGATGCAAAATAAAAATTGGGATATAATTGAAAAATCTAATTCTAGGATTTTTTTAGCAATAACATTTTCCTTAGCCATATTGTGGAAAAATCACAACTCAAAATCAAGCAAAATCAATATCAAGTCATTCTTAATTTATAGAACCAACACACATATCATCAGGAGAATTCAAGACACAATCACATAAAATAAATTAAATAAAGGGATTTAGCTCATTATTAGAAAATTTAGAATTTAGCTCATTATTAGAAAATTTACAAGGCATAAATCATATTTTTCTGACTTATATATACTTTTCTACAATTTTTTCCATATAAAAAATCAATTTAAAAGAATTTTTCTAATTATCGAATGACCTAAAAATCAAATAACATAGGTAGAAAATTTATCTGTCTCCCACTAGACCTCAACTCTCTAAAACCCATTTTATGAAAATTAATCTTTGTTTTTTTAGAATTTTATTTTCATTAAAATAACTAGAGTAAAGAAAATTATATGATAAATAACATATAGACTAGAAAAAAAAAATTAACATCTCAAAATTCTCAACATAAAAGGCAAAGTCCAGGAGTGTTGATTGGTACAAGAATGCTCATTGGAAGCAATATTAATACATCCCATGCACCTATAATGTGCATAGGCATTGCACCAATTGACTGCAATTGTAGTTAACGAATTTCTTATCTCACATGTACAAAGAGTAAGTGTCTCACATGCATCATTTAGGCATTGTTTTGTAGTGTCAAAAATTTTTTTTTACGCCCTATATTGATTGTTATGAGTTTAATGATGCAATCAATTTTGACAAAGAATGCATCTAACTATGTGTTTGGAGAACCCACAAACAATCTATCTTCAACTATAAGAAACCATAATCCTCCAATGTTTGTACAAAATTCAGATTTAGAGAAGCCAACTTTGGAAGCTTATATATTTCTCTAAGGTTATCCAAGAATTATGTTCTTCAATACCGTGGAAAGCTTCCAATCCCTAATTTGTAAATAAATAAATATCAACAACATATAAAATATAATAAATCAACAAAATTATTGCCCTAAACTAGTGTAGTCAAAGGCACTTCGAGCACTCGCCTAGGGGCCCCGGCGAGGTGTGTTCAATTAGGCGCACACCTTTTGTGTTTAGGCAAGCGCCTAGTACCAGACAAGAGTTGAAGAAGGCAATGATATTTCTCAAAAGTAAAATTTTGAAGTAAAATTACTTAAAAGAATACTTTAGCTTTATTTTAGGGGTATTACAGCATACGCCAGTCTTTTTAAACTTTTAGGGTTATAGTTCATATATTCTATGGTTTTTTATATTAAAGAACAAACAAAGACAACTATCACCCTCTCCTAACGCCAGCAATAGAACCACTATCCCTTTTTTATAAAACAAAAGAAAGACTATTTTGAAGTGGTCCTTAACATGAACGAGGACAAAGACAAGTAAGTTTTTTCTATTACTTTTACTGGACCACATCTACTTCTACTACTATTATTTTAAAATTCTTTTATTGTAGACCTCATCTACTTTTGTCTTCTTCTACTTTTCTTATTCTAAAACTGAATTTTTTTACTTTCTATAAAAGGAGATTATGAACTGAATTATTTTACTATTTGTTTTTAAATGTTTCACATTTGCTATTCAATAGCCTATTCTTATTTTCAATTCTTTCCTGACTTTTTTATTTTCAAAACCTCAAATTTTTTCCATCAACTGGAGACTATAAATTGAATTTTTTACTTTGTTTTCAAATTTTTTCATTTGATATTTTTGCCTATTATTATCTTTTTATTCTTTCTTTACTTTTTTATTTTTAAAAACATCAAACTTACTTATCAAACTTATTCTTTCTTTTGCTATCAATCAGTACTACAAGCTTTTTTTTATTTAAACATTTACAAACATCAAACTTACTTATTAAAGCTTTGTATTTTTATGATCAGGCAGTCATGCACTGATGGTTGAATACCTAATGACAACAAGAAAGATCCAGCATGGAAATGCAACTACTTGCAAGATCCTAAAGACACAAATTCAGTAACTTGTTCCTTCTGCTGGAAAGTGACACAGGTTGGTATACATAAGGCAAAATTACGTCAGATTGGAGGTAATAGAAATGCAAAGAAGTGTTTGAAGTGTCCAGAACATGTTGGGCTGGAATTACAAGAGTATATGATGGAAAAAAAAAAAAAAAAAGCAACAAGAAGTTAATTATGACAAGCTAGCAGATTTTGATGATGTAGAAAATATGATTGAGGTTGAAGATGATGAGGAAGAGTGCAGAATCAACGCAAATGGAAAGAGATTAGGTAGTAAAGGAAGGAGTAGAGCTGGAAACAATAACGGAAAGATTATTACACCTAAGAAAAGAGGTCCTCTAGATGCTTTTATGTTCAAGAAGCCTAAAGTAGTGGTAGATATTAGGAAACAGGGAAAATTAAGATAGACTAATATTAGTGACTCACTAGGCAAGGAGAAAAGAGTCATTTGCTTGCTAATACATTAGCAGGTTCTTTTACTAAGCAGAAATTCCTTTTAATGCTACTCGTTTGGATTCTTTTAAATGAGTGGTTAAAGCTATCGGGCAATATGGACCAAACTTAAAGCCTCCTACTTATCATGAATTAAGAGTTTCCCTTTTGAAGAAAGAAGTTGCTTACACAAATGAGTTATTGAAGAATCATGAGGATGCTTGGAAGAAGAATGGCTATTCTATTATGTCGGATCGGTGAAGTAGCAAAACCAATAGAAGTTTGATAAATTTCCTAATCAATTGTCCAGCTGGAACTAAGTTTGAGAGGTCTACTGATGCATCAGCTTTCATAAAATCAGGTGAGAGAGTATTTGAAATGCTTTATGAATTTGTAGAGCAAATTGGGGAAACTAATGTAGTGTTGGTTATAACTGATAATGGATCTAAGTTTAAGTTGGGTGGCAAGTTGTTGGAAGCAAAAAGACCCCACTTATATTAGACACCTTGTGCAATGCATTGCATTGATCTCATATTGGAAGATATTGGGAACATATCACAGATTTCAAAAACTATAGAGAGGGCAATTAGCATGACAAGTTATATATATAACCATACTTGTCTTTTGAATATGATGAGAGAATTTACAAAACAAAGGGAGTTGATTTGACAACAATAAAAAAAAAAAAACTAGATTTTGTACTTCTTATCTAACTTTGCAATGTATTCACAAACAAAAGAGCTCGTTTAGAGCTATATTCACTTCATAAGAATGGGTCTTTAGTCCATGGGCAAAGGAAACAAAAGGAAAATGATGGGTCTTTAGTCCATGGGCAAAGGAAACAAAAGGAAAATGCCTGGTAGAAATAATTTTGATGTCTTTCTTTTGCAATAATGTTACTTATACGCTGAGAGTTATGGGACCACTTGTTTGAGTTCTTCAACTTGCTTTTAATGAAAAGAGACCAACTATGGGATACATACATGAAGAAATGGATCGTGCTAAGAAAGCTATTATGAAATCTTTCAATCGTAATAAGTTGAAGTACAAAGATATCTTCAAAATTATTGATGAAAGGTGAAAATGCCAACTTCACTAAGCTTTATGACTGGCCATTTCTTAAATCCTGAATCCGACCATTGAGTTTGATAAAGAGGTCACAGCTAGACTTTATGCTTGCATAGGAAAACTAGTTTGAAGTCAAGATGTCGAAGATAAAATTATGAGCGAGTTATCCATGTACAAGAACGTTGAAGGTATTTTTGGCATTCCATTGGCTATTAGATCAAGGAAGACAAAAGCATCAAGTATTTAAAGTTGAGTTAAATTTAAGATTAGGCTAATTAGATTAGATTATAAGTATTTATTATTTAGATTCCAAGGGAATAGTAATTTGTAGATTTAAGATTAGCTTTTGGATTCTAAGTACTGGTTTATTATATAGTGTATTGATTACAGATAAAAATGATTTGCAGCTGAATGGTCGAGTCTTTATGGGAGCTTTGCCCCAAATTTATAGTAGCTAGCTATTAAATTCTTAGTCTAACTTGTAGTGCATCAGGCTATGAAAGGAATTGGAGTGTCTTTGAGTAGATATACACTTCAATTTTTTTTTATTACTTAAAGAGTTCTAAATTCTGTCAAGTGTATTCTCAGTTAAGTAACTTCTCTTATTTGAACATTATTCTTAGATTCATATAAAAAGGGAAATAAACTTGCAGCACAAAGGCTAAATGACATGGTGTATGTGAAGTACAATCAAGCTCTTAGCACGCTATGATTGAAGAGATGTTATTGATCCAATTTCCTTGGAGGACATTGATGAAAGCAACGAATGGCTAATTGGGAAATTAGGTGCTTAACCATATATAGATGAAGATTTTGAAGCGGATAATGTATTTTGTGATGAAGACAATAATGGCTTGACATGGGATGAAGTAGCAAATGTAGTTGGAATTGGAGAAATGATTAGGAATACAAGAAGTCAAGAAAAATCAGCCAAGTTAGGGGCAAGTACAAGTGCCTCACAATCACAAACTATTCTCAAACATATAGAAGTTGAATCAGATGTGGATGAAATTGTGGTGGTACAGCTGAAAGTGATGAAGATTTGAATGAATATTCTAGTGATGGATTTTCAGGTCTTATTATGATAAGTTTTAGGGCATTTTTTGTTGAAACTTGTCATGTTTATGGTTTTACTATGATTAGTTTTAGGATTTTCTTATATAGCTATTAGCTTTAAGTTTATGGTTATGAACTTAAGAGTGTTAGATGTTGGAAAACATAAATCTACCAACTTTATGCAGGTTTCAGATTTCTAATTTTAGCTATCTTCATTTTTAAGTTGTTTTTTATATGTTGAATGCTCTTATACTTACTTATGAAGCTGATTTTTTCTTCTATAGATATATACATAATATTTTTTAGAAATTTGTGCCTTACTATTTGAACCTTGCACCTCAGGCGATAAAAGAATAAACGCCTTGAGTGCACCTATCGCTTTTGACTACCTTGCCTAGACACGCAAACAACAAATTTTCATATCATAGATCACTAAATAAAAAAAATAATCATGAGAATCGTCATAGAGGCTCTAATACCAATGCAACACAGCAGGAAAAATAGATCATAAAAGAGTTTAGGCATACCTCTTGATGATTCCATAATGATAGGAAAAAAATACTGAGAAAGAACTCAATACTTAGTTTTGATGGGATTCCAAGGAAACCACTAATAATTTGTAATCCAAGTGCCTCTAATAGGTTTTTGTGTTTTTCTACTTAAATCAAGGTTTTTTTTAATAGGAGTGCTTTTACATTATTGCTATTTCTTGCAAATATTGCTGCAAAGCAATTTATTCACTTTTTATGCTATACAAGAGGCAATTGCTCCTTCACATTTCTGGCAACTGTTATTTTTTTCATTTTATTTTAATTCAATCTGCGATGAGTCAGCCCATCTTGGGCACCCGACCCAAACCTGAATTTCCAACACCAACCATTAGCTTAGTGTTTTGAGTGCCTTAAGCTAAAAATGATTTGTTGTGAAGAGGCCCCAAAATCAAATTCCAAGGCCAGCAACTCTTGTGAATAAACAGTTTTAGTTGTTCTAGTTACAAGGAGAGTGGGATTTAGAGAGGGACAGTATTACCAATAACCCCTGATCCAACAAGCCTCCCAATGGGCAAAAAAGTATGTAATAGATTAAAGAGAAGACATGCCTACTCAATGGTTGAATCTGTGCTACAATTATTTGTCATTCCACAACATGTCATAATCTATTGACAAATAAATGGCTGCAAAGCTTCTATTGCAATAAACCACACATCTAAAGTGCGAAAGAAATGAGAATTCATGAGTTACTAGACATTTTACTTGGACTAGGAAGCAAAAAAAATATCATTGCTATTAGCAGCTAAGTTTTCGTTGAATATTGAGTTAGAAATAGGCTTGAAAATTCTGTACTTTCTTAAAGTGAAGAAAAGGATATTTCTGCATTTCGAAGGTAACATTAATACCTTAGTTTTTGACTTTTTGTACTTCTGATTCCTACTAAATGAAGCTTGATAAAGTCCTACATTCCTTCACACCAGGCCCTAAGTATGCAGCAAGGAAATCTCAAGCTCTCATGTGAGCTCATTACATGCTCTTTGGTATGAATTCATAAGGAACTCATTTAGTTTGCAAATGAGGTTCATTAAAAAAATATCATCTGTAAATGAATTCTCATATTTGTGGTATAAATGTAGAATTCATTTTGAATTTATACTCTTATTAAGTTATATTTAACGTTGTATCTTTAATCATGGATTTAAATTGCGGTTGTGGTTGTATATAACAGTAACGAGGCTATTGAAGTCTGCTACACAATTTTCACGCAAAAAATTGCAACGTGTTGCAAACTAAAAATACTTTCATATGTCAATAAAACTATGACTTACATCTAATTAATAAACATAAATTTCATTTTTAATTTTTTTTTTTGAGTTTTTTGAGTTAATCTATGAAAAATTTTTGAAAAATAAGTTGATTTTTGATTTGGCATAAATAAAATGGAAGAAAAAGAAATGAAAAAAGAGAAAAAATTTTAAAAAATATGGTATGTTATATAACAATCATTACCACTACCGTTATATATCTATCGATGCTGTTACGTAATGACCGTTATGGATTGCAGAAATTTTTGAACTGTTAAATAACAGCCATAACAGTATAAAAAGGCCAAAATGCCATTAAGTTATTCAAATCCATGTCTTTAATAGCTTGTACCCTTTGTTAGTTTAAAGTTCATTTGCAAATTCTATAAATTGACTCAAAACATAAAAAATTCCATGAAGTTAAAAATTTAGAATTTTAAATGAATTCTTTGAGATACAAACATGACAGGTGTGGGTTTGTAATTGAACTCCTTAAAATTTTACAGAGTCCATTAATACCAAACACATCTCCTATATAAGGCAGTAAATTCCTTTAAGCAAATCCACATCTCCTGAATCAATGCAAAAATCCAAATAACTAAAGTGCAACAATTATCCGATGAAACATAAAAAAAGAAAAAGATGCCGATGACATTAAAACAAACACTTACCTTGCGCTTTTCAGCTTGGATAAGCTTTTCAGCTACAAACTGAGGATTCCCAAATTCACCAAGGCTGGTAAGACGAACCGGGTTCACCACAATCCCAACGTTGTTACTTGCCTTATTTACCTCCTCAAACAGCACGGTTGCTCCTGCTTTATCCACCTATCCACGGAAAACTAAATAATCCATTTCTTCGAAGGTAACACAGAAATCAAATGATACGTTTCTGTATGACAGAGACAACAGATATGAGGCACCTTAACATAAGAAGAGGGTCTGAGAAGAGTGAAACCTTCCTTGGAATCCGTATACCTCTCAAGCTCCCCTAACTGTAGAGCCAAAATGGCCTTCGAAATGTCTGGTAAAGACCCATTAATGGCTAGAGCAAGAATTGCGATGTGCAGCTTTCTCTTGCTTGAGCATAATGGTAATGCCAGTGCCAACGGGTCGTTCTTTCCTGTTAAGAGAGAAGCTTTGGGGAACGAAATTGGAAATAAGGTTGTGGGTAGAGAAGGTTTGAAGCTGTCGTTTTGTTGGCAGCGAGAATAGCTCCAGAAGGCAAAGCAACCCGGTAAAGCCATCGATAACGGTAACTATCTTCTACGAGCGAAAACCACCAGAAAATAAAATCACTTAAAAAAAATAAATCTGCAATAGACCAAAATATTCTAAAAAAGATTTTATTAAAAATTTGTATGTGACTGCTCTGATATAAATTTAAAAATTAAATAATTTTTTAAATAAAAATAAATAAATGACTTAGAGAACATAAGTAAAAATCAGGATGATCATCAACGATATCGACCTAATATAGATGTTGCATTTTGAGGTGCTTGATCTTTTATCTATTGAACACCTAAACTTTGATTTTTTTTTTTCCCCACATTTGAATACTTGAACTTCTATTTATTTTTCAAGGACTTTATTGATTGGAAAAGAGAAATTATATATATATATATATATAAAATTTCGGCTAATGGCTTTTGTGGAACTCCAACTTTTTAAAATTTCCAAGCAAGATAGAAATAACTTTAAAATCAAATTAGGGTTGATAGTTTAGATTTAATTTAATGCAAACTTAGAGGTTGTTTAATAACCATATTAATCGCTTAAAATTAAAATATGCAACATTTATTTTTTTAATGATTGTTTGATAATAGTTTTTTTTTTAATTTTTAATATTTTAAGTGTGTTTAATAATATTTTTTATTAAGTACTTAATTACAAAAAATCACTTAATCTAAAATGCAGAAAATTTTTACTTAATGGATTTAGTAATAGAAAAAGTTCATTATTTTTAATATATTTTATTAATATATCTCTCATCACAATTATCACCATTCATTATCACAATTTTCTTATTGGTAAGATACAATTAAGTTGTAAATATTTAAAAATTAAGTTATATAATGATTTATTGTATAATATATAATTATCTTAAATTTATCTCTTTAGATTTAAAGTTTTTTTTTTTTAATTTTGATATCTATTTAGTTATTATTATTCACCTTTTAAAATTTTCAATACTAAAATTAACCTCTTAAATTTTCAGTATTGAAATTATTTAACACTTAATTTTCATATACTGATTTATTATAAAATAATATACATATTTAAAATTGAAAAATGGTAAAACCACAAATTTATGTTTTTGATCTTTTTAAGAAAATATACTTCTAGCGCCTTATCAAAGAAGTGTGAAGGAATTAACTTCAACAAAAGAAGCTAAAAATATTGACAAAAAAAAAAAAAAAACTAGCTTTAATTCTCTCTTATTTCTTTTATCTCAATCACTTTGTGTACCTCTGTCAACATTTAATAATAAAATTATTCATCAAAGGCAGATAGAGCCATCCTTCCAAGGCCATATTTAACTTTTTCAATTTATGATTTTTAAATACAGATTTTATTCGAATATGTATTACAAAAATTAACAAATAAATTAAAAATTCTATAAATTAAAAAAATTATATACTTGAAAAATTAGAATAAAAAATGGTAATCATTACCATCAATGCTGCATTTTATTATTTGAAATTTTTTTTATAAATAAAAAATGAATTTTAAATAAAAAATTCAATCAAAATTATTCATATTGGTGTTTAAATAATTTCCTCTCTCTATGTGTGTATGTGTGCCTCTTTCTTTATGCATATAAAGATACATTAATAGATTGATGCATGTGATAAAAATAGTGACTTAAATTCCATCACTAAATGTGTGCCTCTTTCTTTATGTATATAAAGATACATTAATAGATTGATGCATGTGATAAAAATAGTGACTTAAATTCCATCACTAAATATTAAAGGTACAATTGGTTTTAAGTAAAAAAAAAATATAAAATATATAAGATTGAAAAAAGTCAATCTAAAAAATTATAAAATATATAAGATTGAAAAAAGTCAATCTACCTCCAATATTGCATATGTTAAAAAAATAAATTTACCTCCAATATTGCATATGTTAATATTGTTAGAAAGTTGTCAAAACTACTTTAGTACCTATTAGAGAGCTGTCGAGGAGCTGTTAAAACACCTAGTACTTGTTAGAAAACTGTTAGAATCGCTTTAGTACCTGCTAAGAAGCTGTTAAAGACTTGTATCCTTGGATATCCTTACTAATGTTTACATTTTTTTTTTTGCTTTGTTGAGACTTATTCAAACAACCATTTCTCAAATGTTGTTTTCCAAGTCTCACAAAACAGGGCGCAAACTGTAAGTATCAGATTTTAGACCTCTGGATACAAAACTCGATGATGAAGATCACTGAACCAATTTCCTAAAATGCAAATGGAATTTCTAAAGGAAGAGGTTAGAATCCTCATGAAGCCTTAGGGGAGTCCAAGACCAATGCCAAAGCTACCTGTCATGTTTAATGGATTGTACAACCCATCAACTTGGACTATATAGCCTTACACACGACAATACAACTCATGCTAAAACTCTAGTTCACAGATCCTTCTAGAACTAATTCCCTCTTAAACCTTAAGGATGCACAACCCTGGTAGAGGGATGCATAACCCATTCCTACATATACAACCCACATGCAAACCCTAATTTCAAAAGATTCATCTCACTCTCTGTGATTGGACACAACCATGGTGGATCCAGAATTATTTTTGGCATTATGCATTCACCCAACACCTATAAACTCCCCCCATTTTAAAGATATAGGGGAGGCTTTAAAACTCTAAGGTTACTCTACCAAATTACTTCCCAAAGCACACTTAGCATAGAAAACCTCAAACCCTAACTCACCCAACTCATTCCAAGGTAGAACTAGGCCTAAACTCTTCACTTTGTGCATTCCCTAAGCATTTTGAAGGAAGATATTGAAATAGTGAGCCTCTGAAGGCACTGAAACACATAGAGACATCTAAGAACCCCCTCATCCTCTCATTTCTTTTTCTTTCACTATTTTCAAAACTCAGGAAACAAGGACTGTACAAACTTACCTATAGGTTATACAACCCAGTTTGCCTGGTAGTTAGTTTTTGAATAAAAGGGCTTCCCCTACACAAATTTCATCCTTTTCAAACCCCTTTTTGTGATGTTCCAGTGTTCCAAAAATAGAATAGGGGGGAGGTTAAACATCCAAGGATCTCTATTCATCCCAAAAATGGAACTAGGAAGGGTTTTTTTTTTAAAAATGTTTTCATCACATCTTTTCATACAATGCTTCACCTCCTTTTGCTTATGATTTGGTATGGTGGTTATGATTCTATTTTCAATCATTTTAGGGCAGTGATCAAAGGAGGAACCTAAGGTTCCACTGATATTGAAAGTCCCATTTTGCATGATTTGGTTCATGTTAAAAGCATGTGAATAGTATTTTAGTTATGTGATTCCCCTTTTGATTTGCATTCTAACCTTCCTTTACGGTTAGTAGTGCAATGGATGCCATACTCTTTTAGAGCCTCATAGAATGAGGATTCAACAATCCTATGATCCCTCTTATGTTGAGTTTTTGCCATAGGCCATTAAACCTCTTCCAAATACCTTTTATTTGCATGTTTTTATCTTTTTTGATTCTCATGATTCATATGTTTTGATTTCATTTGCTTACTGTATAGTTATGTGGAGGTGTAATATTATGGACTTAGATGTATATCTAGGCACCTTTTTTTATGGGAGAGATGGTAATATGTGTTAGATTCATTCCTTGTGTTTTGAGTTCATTTGATTTGTTTTATACTTGTTTTTATGTACTAACTTGTTCTTCTTTTGGGTGCACGTGGTGTGTTTGAATAAGACCATAGTTGGTCTCAATGGTCACACTATATGGTCATGAATGATGTTTGAGTGTGGATGAATGGATGATAATGCATGCTCATCCCTTTTACCATGATTTATAACTCTCATTCCCTCTTTGATGTTTGAATATGAATGAATGAATGATAATGCATGCTTATCTCCTTTAGCATGATGTATGACCCCCTACCCTTTTGAGTTGGTTATTTGTCTTGCCTAAGTGAATCGTGCTTAGATGTATGTGTAGGGATGTTAATTAGACTAATCAATAACTCAGTCAAAATATTAAAAGTGAACTAAAGATGCACAAATTCATATTTCACCTAGAGATGATACCAATGTATTGTCTCACTTTGGTCTGCCATTGACCATTACTTTGAAAAATAGGCTTCTATCTTGCGTGAGGCCTCAAGGATCCCTCATTGATCCAAATCACATGCCATGATTAGGGGTTATTACCAATGTCCTCATCCTCTCAATCCCCCGATAATCAATAAATGGTATGAGTCATAAGTAAGATTCCACTTGTTCAAGTGCAGCCGCGAAACCTAAAGCACTCACAATGGCAACTCCACTGGGGATCGAACCTAGAATCTCTAGTTCACTTTTAATATTTTAAACCTATAATTTCATTCATGTAACCTCCACACATGTCTACTAGGTGCCCTTAGATAAATTGATGGTTCTCTAAAATTAAGACTTAAGCTCCACTCGAGCTTAAGAGATTGTGAGGAGGATTCATCACTCATGAGCCTAGTACCTTCAAGTATATCAAATGGGGGATCACGAAAATTGTCCTCAAGCTTATGGGAGCTATCAACTATAACAACTTTTTATCAGCGACTAGGCTTATGTTGGAGCTAATAGTACCCTGGAATAGGTTACCCTCTTATTTGCATTTCATCTTTAGAGGGAAAAATTCTTCAAAGAACATGGTTAGACATCCCTAATGTAAGCATAAATGTTACCCCGCCCCCTTAATGTAATTGTTCCCTATATGTAAATACTTATGTGTTTCCTTTTCTTCGCAATGTAAATACTTTCTATGTACAGTTCTTTCTCGTTAAAGAGATTTTGTTCATTAATTGTACACATTTTTGCAGTAATGTAAAGAGATTTTCCTTTTAGTACCTTTGTGTATATGCTTTTTTGAGGATTTAAACTCTTTCTAGTCCGAGGTGACCTCACACATTTTATGCTTCGAGATGGTATAAAAATGAGACCCTACATAGGAAAGATCCACTACACCTTATGTGTGGGAGAAATAAGGTTAGAAGGATCTTATGCAAAATGATTTATGCATACATGCATCATATTGATAACCCTTCTCTTACAACCATCATAGCTCCATCCAAACCTTCGTGGAAGAAAATGGGCAATTAACTTGCTAGAAAAAGTAAGACTTCGAGTCAATGCCAAAAAGTCGACCCAATCATAGAGCCAACCATACCACCAGAGATCATAGAGAAAATGATGTTCCATTTCAATCGCATGATGGAAGAGAAGATTGCTGAGGAAGTAAGCAAGTGTGTCACCAAGATTCTGAAAAAAAGACCTCTGCCAATATAACTGAAAAAAGGAAATGACCATTGGAAGTACCCCGACTTATGGTGATTGATGATGATCTACTTGGGCTAAAGTAATACCATGAAAGCAAGCTTGCTAAAGAAGTCAGAAGTAAAACTGCCATTCCAGACAAACCTGTGGAAAATGAGAAGGAAAACACTCAATTTGACGACTTTGCCAAATAGCTAGAGAAAATACAAAAAGCTTTGAGTGCTAAAGATTTAGAGAAAGGAACAAACATTGAGGAGTTGTTGGCTCACAAGCTTGAAAAGGTACGAGTCAATTTTCATATGCCTAAACTTCCTAAATTCATAGGAACTCAAAACACAAAAAACCATGTCCATTAGTATGTGTTAATCGTGAAAGCATCTGGGGTCCTAACGAATACTATATTGAAGCTTTTTGAATTATCAATGGAAGGGTTCATCAAAACATGGTATTTCAACTAGCCAAAGACTGTTAGAGAAGACTGGAAGGAACTAGTGAAAGCTTTCAAGAAGCACTATGCTTGTAAATTAGATCTCAAGGTCACGTTACAATACCTGTAATCAATAAGGTAAAAGACAGGTGAAAGCTTTAATGATTACATAAAGAGATGAAAGAAAAAAACTTTAGAGGAGACCACGAGGCCTATAGAAAGAGGCTCTACCTAGCATTGGAACTAGAATTAAAAGGATTTGGTCAAGAACATTGAAGACCCTTAGGAAGTAGGCTTGCAAGCTAGAGATTTGGAATCTAAGTCAAGGAGACAGTACGGGAGAAGGAGAAGCACTCTGTCTCAATCTTAGACTAAATGAAACAAGATGATCAACATAAATGCAGTAAAAGTATTGAGACAATTCACTAATTTGGGGATGCCTTTGTGTAAGGTGTTTAAAAGGTTGTAGAACAAGGGAGTGCTGAAGGCTCTAGCACTGAGACCACCTCCTATCCTATTGCCTAGAGGGTGTGATGCCGATGTTTACTGCAGTTTCCATCAAGGAACAAGTCATAACACTAATGACTACTACAGACAGAGGCATGAGATTGAAGATCTCATTGAAAATAAGATGATTGTTTCACCAAATTCTAGAAGGCCTAGCATATGAGGGAACCCTCTCCCAAACTATCATAATGTTCCTCTATCAAATTAAGGGACATTTATGATTGATTCTAGAATTCTTTAGGAAGTTGTTATTACTACGATCGAGAAGGTTGAAAGTGAGACTCTAGGTATTTACACTATTAATCCTTCGAAAAGTTTAGAAGAAGAAACAAAGGAAGAGCAAAGAAAGAGGATATTCCAACTATGGGAGAAGAGTGACAAAGAGAAAAAGATAAAGCAGTTGAGCCCTGTGATGCACATTGAGAAATACTATCCTAATAGAGAAGCTCCCAAAGAAGCAAGGGTTAAGAAGAGGACAAAGGAACTCGTTGTGAAGGAGAAAGAAGACGATAATCCTATTCTAAAATAGTTGAAGAATATGCCAACCCAGATTAGTGTGTGGGAGTTACTCATTACCTCATAGAAGCATAATGGTTGAGGTTCTATCGAGTCTGATTTTTTTGAAGGAAGTTATTCCAATGAATGTTATTGCATTAGTGAGTCATAAGGGTAAAATCACTTCTTCGAATGAGGATCAACCAATAAAAGGAAAAGGATCATAACTTGGCCCTATTCATTCGAGCTAAGGTGAAAGGAAGATGCACACCATGTGTGATGGTTGATGACAGATCTGGGATTAACATCTGCCTCTTGAAGTTATTGCATAAGTTTGGCTTGTTTGAGAAAGATTTAGAAGCTTATGGCAGTGTTATTTAGGCTTACGATGATAGTAGAAGGCCAACTTTAGAAGTATTTAAAACCTTGGTAAAAATAGGTATAGTAGAGATAATGGTGGAATTCACAGTGTTAGACATTCTAGTCATCTTCTCGCTTATGTTGGGAAGACCATGGTATCATCCTCTTGGAGGCGTGCCATCTATTGTTCACCAGAAAGTCAAGATTCCTCACAAGGGTGATGTTATGACTATTTATGCAGAGGTTGGTGAAATTGTGTCACTTTGCGCCTGTCTATTCTGAATCTCTAAGGGCTTCAAGTTGCTAGGATAACATATAAATGGGTTGACCCTAAGGTGATGGGAATATGATGAATATGAACTTTTTTTTCGAGATAAGGATTAAAGAAGAATTCTACTGACATATCAGAGTCTCTAGAGATGTCCACTCCAACTATAAAAAAAGGACTGGGGTATCGATGTAAAGAGTCGAAGTTAGAAGTAATGGACTTACTTGGACCACTATCAGATTTCTTTGTGAAAAAAGAGGAATAGACTAAGAAAGTCATACATGAGGCCATCGAGAATGGAAAGACATTAGGTAAGGATATGGATGAACTTGAGAAGGCATTTTTTAGATGAATGTTAGTGAATTGGGGTATCAGAATTATTGAGACCCATTAAAAGAGGAGGATGACAAGAAGAAGAGAAAGAAAAAAAGGGAAATAGGTTGTAGAGATGAAAGATGCTCAAGAATCAGATCAATATATAATCATATATGGGCCTTAGTCTGTATGACCATGGAATGATAAGGAGAAGATGACTGATGAACAGAGGAAGCAATATTTAGTGGATCAGAGTTTCTGGGTCATTAGGGAAGATCATGAAAAGAAGGGGTCTAACTTGATAAAGCATGATACATCCTTTGTAGATCTAGAGTGGGAGTATACTGTGCCATAAAAGTTCACTGAGGTTATCTATATAGGGATAAAATTGGAGGACATCGAGAGCATGATTGTGAACTCCATTGAGGAAGTAAGTGGTGAAGAAATGAACTTTGTGGTGAAAATTAAGCCTACCAATGCAAATGGTGCAACACTTTGGGCAGATTTTCTAAAGATTGAGTTAAGAGATGATCAAATGAAATAGAGTTTTGTTGGGCTAGGGTAGTTAACCCTTAGTCTTGGGCCTCTTTTGATCTTGAGAAAGGAGATTGGTCATTTCTAATGATTCAAATTAGTGTTGTTTTGCAGTTTTTGTGTTAGTCTTTAAGTTAGAAGTTGGATAAAAATCTTAATCCTTAAAGAAAGTGAAGTAACTTCTAAATCGCGATCGCGATCCATTAGAAGACTTGCTAGAAGATCAGACAGATGAAATCACAGAGTCATTCTCAGTCGTGACTCATCAAAAGGAAGAACTCAAAAAGTGACAGACGAATTCGTGGTGTAAAGCTTGCCTCAGTCGAGACCACAAATTTCAAAGTAACTGAAGATGTAATCAAGTCCACAATCACAGCTTGAAAAGTGCCCCTGGTAATTGTTAGAAGTCAAAAATCGCGATGAAAACTTATTGGTAGCTACCGCGAACCCAAAAGAAGAAGATGAATACTTTTGGCAGAGGAATTTGTGTCTAGAGTCGCGTTCTGTACAAGATAAATCACAATCGCAACTTTTGAGAGCAGGTGAAATGCAACGACTATATTTTTTTGGTGAACTAATCAGAAGCTGCCACATGGACTAGCCGATAGGCACAAATAGGGTTTTCCTTATGGAATTTGGAATTCACGACCGCGAATGAGTAGTAGCGACTGCGAATTATGACTGTCAAGCAGTTAATGCGAAAATCTGTCTAGCACACTTTGATGATTTTGTACTAATTTTATTTCAATGTCTCTTTGATGGGTAGAGGGTATAAATACCTCACCAAACATATGTAAATACAAGAGAATTAATAACTTTGTACCCAAACTCTTGCAATTTTGCTACTCACTCTTTTCTATTCTTTAAGTCATTGTTAGGTGTGAGCAAAAACACCAAGTGTAATAGGTTATAGTGTGAGCCTATTAAAACACTAAGAGAGGTTGTTATGTGAGCCTGTTTAAACACAAGTTGAAAAGGTTATTGTGTAAGCCTAAAAACACAAGTGTATAGGTTGTTGTGTGAGCCTTCAAAACACAAGTGTAAAAGTTTGGTGTTAGCTTGAAAACACCTTTGAAAGATAGTGGAATACCCAATTTCTAAGAATTGGGGAGTGGACGTAGGGTTGATTATACCCAAACCACTATAAATCTTATGTTTCCTCTCATCTCATTTCTCCTCTCCCTTTTCAATTTTAATTTTTTACACACCAATTCAACCCCCCTTTCTTGGTGCCTAGGGCCAACAAGTGGTATCAGAGCCTCACTTCATAATCAAACCTTCATTGGGTGAACAAATATCATGGCACAAGAGGGAATCCACTCACAACTCAAGCCATACTTTGATGGAACAAACTATACTCATTGGAAGTATAGGATAGAGATCTATTTTGACATAAATGTGGTGGATCTTTGGGATATGGTCATCAAGGAATGGAAGCCACCCACCAGTGTTGTGGATGGTAATGAAGAATTAATCCCAAGGGAAGAATGGGTTGAAGCTCATCAGAGATCAAATGGCAAGAACAAGAGAGCAATGACCATTCTTCTAAGCTCACTCTCTAAAGAAGAGATTGAAAGAGTAACACTGTCAAATAGCTCATGCCATTTAGAAGACTCTAGAGAACTATCATGAAAGCAAAACTCTAGTCAAATCAATCCGTTTGGAGATGTATGTCACCGAATGGAAACTCTTCATGATGAAGGACAATGAGAGCATCACAAAAATGACAAACAAGCTCTTGTCCATTGTCACCAATATGAAGAAATTTAGAAGAACTCTTACTATTTATAAGGTAAACACAAAAATCCTTAAAACTCTTCCTCTAGATAAATTTGATGCTAGAGTTTGCTGCATACAAGAGTCAAATCCGAAGATTGGAAAGGTTCCAACCGATGTGTTGATAGACAAACTCTTAACTCATTAGTTGGCCTTGCAAAAAGATGAACAAATGAAGAACCTAAGAGGCCAAGGAGACAAATAGGAGAAAGAAAGAAAAACCATGGCTCTTAAAGCTTCAACAAAAGAGAAGGAGGTAAAGATCACCTAAAGTGATGAAGAAAGTGACAAGGAAGAGAAGGAGCTGGCAATGCTCTCAAGGAGGACAAAGGAGTTGATCAAGAAAAGAAAAGAAAGAAAAGGCTTCAAGAAGACAACTCCTAATCCAAGAGAAAAATCCAACGAAGTCACTTGTTATGAATGTGGCAAGCAAGGCCACATCAAGTATGAATGTCCTAAATTAAAGAAGAAGAAGAGATGGGACAAGGAGAAGAAGAAAAGTTTTTCAGCCACTTGGGATGATAGCTCAAGTGAAGAAGAAGAAGAAAGAGAGGTTGCCAACATTTGCTTAAGATTTTTCAAATGAGGTAAGTACTTCTTCTCATTCTAA
The DNA here is from genome assembly GCA_949677035.1 of Omphalea diandra. Lineage (NCBI taxonomy): Eukaryota > Viridiplantae > Streptophyta > Magnoliopsida > Malpighiales > Euphorbiaceae > Omphalea > Omphalea diandra. Next base: position 129,250 of record CATIWR010010718.1, read on the forward strand.
TTCTTATTTTGAATTTGATGAGATAGATGAAGAGCTTCTAGAGGCTCTAACCATGAGATGTGACAAGTACAAGTCACAAGTGAAAACTTATAAGAAAAGGTGTTCAAAATTAGAAGACGAATATAAGACTCTTAGTGATCTTGTAAAAGAGTTAAGAACTTCTAATGAAGAACTCAAAAATTCAGTAGAATGACTTTCCACTTCATCTTCTCCAATGGCTTCATTAATAAAGGAGAATGACACTCTTAAAGGAGAAGTCATTGAGCTTAGAAGCTCAATCTCTAAGTTCCATAAAGGAAAGAAGCCTTAGACACATTAATTATGTCACAAAGACCACCACTAGTTGGGCATGGTTTAGGCTTCAATGGAGCATCCTCATCATCTCAAACTACATTTGTTAGAGCTTCACAACCTCAAACCTCAAGCATTAAGGTAATTGGGAAGAAAAGTGCTCCTAGCACTAAGCCTCCTAAGCTTAAGGGCAAAGGGAGGACTCTTCCAAGCTCTAGAGCCAAGACTCAAAGAGCTAACCATGCCAACATTTACAACAAAAAGCATGGTCATTCTCATAAAAAATTCTCTGCTTCTACTCATCATATATGCACATGCATGCATTCACATGAACAAGGTATGAGAAGGCCCTCTACTCATACTAAATATGTGCATAGGAGAAAGACTCACAAGTCTAAACTCTAATGCCATTATTACATGAAATATTGGCATGTTAACATTCATTGTTTCATTAGGAAGGCTCACCTCAAATTAGAGGACCCTTCAAACTCTAACCCCCTAGGACCCAAGTATGCTTGGGTACCTAAGAAAAAGTAACTCACTTTTATTGTGTAGGGGAATGTGGCAATTACCAGATCAAATAATTGGCATGTGGATAATGGTTGTTCCAAGCACATGACTGTAAATAGAAAGCTATTCACGTCATTGAAAGAAAAAGAGGTTCGAGATGTCACATTTGGTAACAATGCCAAGGGTAAGGTAATTGGCATTGGAACCATAGGTAAGAATGGATGTTCTTTAATTGATAATGTTCTCTTAGTTAGTGGCTTACAACATAATTTGTTAAGTGTAAGTCAATTAAGTCACCTTTGATCCCAGGGAATGCTGAGTCACCACTTTAGTGGATGATGAGGTTATTTTCAAGGGCGAAAGGAAAGACAATACCTACTCAATTGAATTAGACAATTTGGCTAACCAATCTTTTAAGTGTCTTATGTCTTTGAGCAATGAAGCTTGGTTGTGGCATAGAAGGCTTAGACATGCAAGCATGGATCTTCTTCAAAGCCTATTCAAAGGAAAGTTAGTGGAAAGGCTTCTCAAGCTAAATTTCTCTAAGGACAAGACATGCGGTCCATGCCAAATGGGGAAGCAACACCATGCCTCTCACAAAGCCAAAAATGTTGTAAGTATATCTAGACCACTTTAACTTATCCATATGGACTTAATAGGACCTACTAAAAGTGCTAGCTTGGGTGGAAAACATTATGCACTAGTCCTTGTAGATGACTACTCCAGGTTCACATGGGTATCTTTTCTAGCTCATAAGAATGATTCGTTTGATGCTTTCAAAAATTTTGCAAAAAGAGTTCAAAATGAAAAAGGTTACTTCATATCTTCTATTATAAGTGACCATAGAAAGGACTTTCAAAAAGAATCATTTGAAAATTATTGTTTGGAGAATGGAGTTTTTCATAATTTTTCAACTCCTAGGACACCACAACAAAATGGTGTTATAGATAGGAAAAATAGAACTTTGTTAGAAATGGCTAGGACAATGCTCAATGAGTATTCCTTACCAAATTACTTTTAGGTTGAAGCCATTAATACCTCGTGTTATATTGCAAATAGAGTTTTCAAAAGACTCATTATCAATAAAATTTCTTATGAGCTTTGGAATGGTAGAAAACCTAAAATTCCATACCTAAGAGTATTTGGATGTAAGTGCGATATTTTGAACATTAAGGATAATCTTGGGAAATTTGAATCCAAAACAAATGAAGGAATTTTCTTGGGTTATTCCACCACAAGTAAAACATATAGAGTCTTTAACAAAAATACAATGGTAGTTCAAGAATCTATGAATGTTGTTTTTGATGAATCTAGTAAACTTGATCTTGTGAAAGGTATTTTTGTTGATGATCTTGTATGTGATCTTGAAAAGCAGGAATTGGATGATTCTACAAGCAGAGTCGATAAAGAAAAGGAAGAAGATGATTCATCAAGAGTAGATAAAGACCAACATGAGCCAAGACAAGATCTACCCAAAAATTAAAGATTTTCCAAGTATCACCCTAAGGACTTAATCATTGGTGATACTTCTAAGGGTGTAAGTACTAGATCTTAATGATAATAATCTTACATTTATTTCTCAACTTGAGCCAAAGTCAATTGATGAGACTCTTGATGATGAGAGTTGGGTACTTGCTATGCAAGAAGAACTCAATTAATTTGAGAGAAATAAGGTATTGAAACTTGTCCCTAGGTTTAAGGAACACCCAATTATAGGTTGTAAGTGGGTGTTTAGGAACAAGTTAGATGAGCAAAGTCTCATTACTAGAAATAAGGCTAGATTGGTTGCCAAAGGATACAACCAATAGGAAGGAATAGATTATGATGAGACCTTTGCCCCCATTGCAAGACTATAGACCATTTGGATTCTCTTAGCTTTTGCATGTCATATGAATTTTTTTTTTTTCAAATGGATGTGAAAAGTGTTTTTTTGAATGGCATCATAGAGGAAGAAGTCTATGTTGAACAACCTCCTCGTTTTGAGTCTCATTGTTTTTCCAACCATGTTTTCAAATTGAACAAAGCCTTATATGGATTGAAACAAGCTCCAAAAGCTTAGTATGAAAGGCTTAGTTCATTTCTCTTAAAAAATGATTTTGAGAAAGGGAAGGTGGAAACCACACTTTTTGTCAAAAAACACAAGCATGATACATTAATCGTTTAAATCTATGTTGATGATATTATCTTTGGTGCTATTAATGAATCTTTTTATAAGGATTTTGCTAAGTGTATGACTAGGGAATTTGAAATGAGCATGAGGGGAGAGCTCAAATTCTTTCTCGGTCTACAAATCAAGCAATCCAAGGAAGGGATCTTCATCAACCAAGCCAAATATGCAAAGGAAAATCTAAAGAAATTCGCAATGGATGGTTGCAAAGTAGCTAAAACTCCAATGAGCAGTACCATTAAACTAGATAAGGATGAATCGGGTAAAAAAGTAGATGAGAAGAGATATCGAGGTATGATCAGATCTCTACTCTATCTTACTGTCTTAAGACCGAATATCATGTTTAGTGTTTGCATGTGTGCTAGGTTTCAATCCTCCTGTAGAGAATCTCATTTGAATGTTGTTAAAAGGATCTTTAAGTATTTGCATGGCACAATACACTTAGGGTTATGATATCCTAGAGATTCTTCATTTAGTCTCATAGGGTATTTCGGATGCGGATTACCTAGGTCGCTTGCTAGATAGAAAAAGCACTTTCGGGACTTGGCAATTCATAGGTGAATGCCTAGTTTTGTGGTTTAGTAAAGAACAAATATCTATTGCCTTATCTACCGTGGAAGCCGAGTATATAACGACGGTTTATTGTTGCACCCAAGTTCTCTGGATGAACAACAATTGAAAGATTTTAGCAAAATAGTTGATCACATTCCCATGCGGTAACACAAGTGATATTAATCTTTCTAGAAATCCTGTCCAACACTCTAGGAGTAAGTACATAGATATTAGACATCATTTTCTTAGAGATCATATGCAAAAGGGTGATGTTGTGTTAGAATTTATTGACACAAATCATCAACTTGCAGACATTTTCACTAAACCTCTAAATGAAGAAAGGATGAACTTCATTAAGAGAGAAATTGGAATGCTTGATGGAAGTTC
>CATIWR010010719.1:0-60809 GCA_949677035.1 Omphalea diandra
AAAACAATTTGTCATACAACTATACAAACACTACATATATGTTCCAATGTCCCCAAATGCAATGGTACTTCTAAATGATTATTTATCTAATGCATATGCTCATGTGATAATGCTAATGAATGTGACTAGGGATGTTACAGGTAATTAGTAAGTCTATGAAAACAATAAGACTAATGTGTGAAATATGTTAAAAAAGAAAAAAGTCGAGTGACTAACTAACAGAGGTGAGTAAGGTTTAGTTCAATTCAAGATTTGAAAATCATTGAGATCAAATTAAAATTTTAAATATTTTTAAAATAAAGAATCAATATCATCTTAAATTTTTTCTTCGGTAGTTCAGGTATTTAGTTATTTTAATTTATTGAAAATTAAACTTTACATTTTTATAAACCAAAATAAATAAAATTTACCTTTTTCACTTTTAATCATTCAAGACAAAAATAAATAAGTAATAATTTAATAAATTAAAACTAATAACTCATACATTAAATGTTAAACTAAATTTTTTAAATATTTACTACTAATCACTAATTAATAAATAGTCTAATTATTAGTAATATATACTAATTGAAAGAGTTAATTAGTAAAATTAATACACACACACACGGTTCAAATATCAGTTCTACGGTTTGGTTCCAGTATGGGACAGTTCGGTCCAATTCTTGATTCGAATATCACAAAAACTCTGAAACTGTCCCATTTACTTATTCCCAGTCCAGTTCAATTCAAAGATTTTTTTTAAAAAATTAGATATTTTGGTTCTATTACCAAATCATTCTAATTTCTTGGTCCAATTCGAGAATCTCCATTCTCCATGCTCACCCCTACTAACTAAGGGTCTTATTTTTGACGTTGAAATAAACTTTTCAAAAAAAAAATTGTAAGAATATTTTGTAAAATATCAATAACTTATTCCAAATTAATATCTTTTTCTCTAAAATTATTGTAACTTGCATGCAATCACAAAGTAATCAATAAGTGTGGCAAAATTAGGTGGCGTAAGATTAAGAGTGTGATTGCATTATTTTGTTGTAAGGTTTGATGCATAGCTATCTTGTTTCGATGTTATTGCTTATATTTGTTTAAGATATGCCTAATATGTAGGCATAATGTACACTTAAATGATATGATAATGATGTATTTATATGATTTTTAAATGCTTAGAGTTAATATTTGAAGTGTCCTGATGAAAGAACGAAGAAGGAAGGAAAAAAGAGTTGGATAGTTGGATAGCTGCCCTATTTTGATGTTGTTGCCTATGTTTACTGTGTGCCTACGTACATTTAAATGATAAGATAATAATATATTTTGGATGAGTTTTAAATATATAGAGTTGATATTTGAAATTTCTTAAAGGAAGGAAGGAAGATTTGAAAGCAAAACTTTCATAAATTGTATGCTTGGTTCTATAAGTTGTATACTTTAGAAGATGCATTTTGGTGGACTTTAAAAAGTATTTTTTTGGCTGGTTATTTTTATTAGGAATTAATTATTAATCGTTAAAAAAGAATATTTAAATAAATAATGCATGAAAAGTAGGAAGAACTTTGACAATCAAACCTTAATTGGTTGCCAAAAGGGCTTAACTTGGTTAAACAAGATAGCACATTCAAAAATCATCATTTTGTACCCTCCAAAATCGCCTCACTACCTTCTTTCTTGTATTTTCATGACTAAACATTAGATTTATTCATTTTTTTTATCAGTCCAAAACTCATCCGACCCTCCCAAAATGTTTTCTCTATCTATGGCTACCAAATCAAGTTAGGAGAATCAAGTTTGTTCATCCATCTTCTTCCATCTTTCAAGCAAGTTGGAGATTTTTTCCTACCTATTTTAAGTAAATTATAATCTATCATATTTCTTGTATTTATTTTAAGAATGAATAAGTAAGTTTATAATGTTTTTATGTTTGGTGGTAAGGGAAGAGATGATGTTTGGTGTTAGTATAACATGAAAAGTGATGTTATCTTTAAAAAAAAGTTTTAGATGTACTTGAAGAGTATGGGTTATTCCTTTTAGTTCTTCATATTTGATGATTTATTAAATGATTATTAGTATTTCAATATTCATAATTGAGAAGAAAATTAAGCTTGAATTGTGTTTTATACCTTAGTTGCACCAAAGGGAAAGTTGATGTCTTAATGAACATTATAAGTGTTCTTATGTAACTATCTTGATTTTGCAGAGAAGATTAATATTAAATAAGTTTCTTATACTTTGTTTGATACTCTAGAATTATGATTGTTGATGCATACATGATGGAAAATAGTGTACTTCAGCTAGTTAGGATAGAGATGATCATTGACATGTTAATGAAAGTTAAGTTATTTCTTTTACAAATGAACTTAGTTTGATTGATATATGTGAGTAATTGTTAGGTGTTGTTAAAGATTGTGATATTGATCAAGGCAAGTAAAACATATACATTTAGAGAAAGAGATATAACTTGAGGTGAGTAGATATTTCTACACCTCCTCAAGTAACCTTATGTTTTCAAAGCTTAATATTCATGCATTATGTAAACTATGTTTCAATGTAATCAATGTTTAATGTACTGGTTATAACTATAATCAAGTATATACTTATATGCATATTAAATTATGAATGTCAATGTTTATAAATGACTTAAGATATATGTTTAATACCATATGCATTAATCATCATGATGATAAGTGAAAGAAATGATATTGCTTACATGTGTTGATAATTCTAAGGATGATATGGAGATTCCATTGATACATGGCTAGCTATTTTTGGATTGGTGATTGATATGTTGATAATGTTAAATGAAATGAATGCATACATGAAATGACGGGTAAGGAAACTCTCCTATGTAAGAGAATGATGTAATTGGTGAGGCAACTCTCTTGTGAAAGATGAAATGTTAAGTCGACAAGTAAGAAAAAACTCACTCGAAGTAAGGATTGGCTTATGGGAAGGATAGGAAGTCTTCCATAATTCCTTAAGTAAGGTTTTCCTATAGACTTAGGTTACCCTAATTGCTTATATGATATGTGCTTATATGAATGAAAATTTTAACTACTTGATATATGATGTTTTAACTTAAGGGGGGTATGGGCTTATCTATTCACTGAGTATGGAAGCCTCACCCCAACTGGTTGACTATTATAGGTTTTATACAAGAGGCTTAAGATAAAGAAGGCTAGGTTCTCACCATGTTTTGAGTTTTGTTTGAGGATGTATATATGTATATATTGTTTACTTTTGTTGTATTTAAACTTATGGGTATGTACAAATTCTTAGTAAATGCACTAATTGGTAGGCTTGCATCTATATTTTGTGGGATGATATTCCTTGTGTAAATGATGCAAATAGGTTGTAAAAATTATGTATAATATAGATATGATGTTCATGTATATGAAATGGAAACCTTATGTGCTTAGGATCGATTATTTATAAAATGACTATAAATTGTTAGGCTTAATAGATGTTTAGGGTACTTAGGCCTCCTAAGCACCTAGCACCAGTACGACCTAAATGTGGGTTATGGTAGAATGATATTAAAGCAACTAGGTTTATATGGTTGATCCTAGGGGGCTAGATGATGTCAGAGCTATTAAGATAAGAACTAGTAGAGTATGATATAAGATCCATCATATATTTTAGATGTTCACTTGGGATTAGAATTATGCATAATGTTGTGCTTCCATGTTGTGTTAAAGCTATGTGATAGGAAGAGTATACATGTGTTTAAATGATGATATGTATGTGTGATAGTTATTTAAATATGATAATTAAAACCTTGTTCTATTTTGTATGGTAATAAGCATCACTCTTTTTAAGATGAATGCATGTCAACAATCAGTTAGAATATAAGATGAGCCACCTAAAGGAGGTAAAAGGATCAACTACGGTACTTGCTTTTGCATTTGTGGTTGAACCTATTATTGGTAGTGGAAGGGGGAGCCACCAAAGAAGTTGCTAGAGGTGTTGTTCAAGCTAGAAATGAACCCCAACCATCTGAGGAGAAATAGAATGAGAATGTAGTACTTAGAGTTGATCTTGTTGCCATTTTAGTCAAAATGAAATAAGTACTAGAGCATATGTTAAAAAGGCAAGCTCGAGTAGCACCTGCTCCAATTCTTGAAAGAGGAGGCTTAAGAGTAATTGATACTACTGAGATGTATGAATACCTTAAGCTCAAACCTTTAAAATTCATTGATGGTAATGATTCTTTTTAGTACTTACTGATAGTGAAGAAATATGCTTTAAAGATGACTGACTAGGTAGCAATTGAGATGACATGGTTTACCTTACCTTCCAAAAGGTTAATGGAGTAGTATAAGAATAATATCATAGGTCTTTTGAGGAATTTGACATGACAACAATTTTATACTCTTTTTCTAAATTGTTCTTTTCTAGAAAGCACTAGAAAATATTAGGTGGTGGAGTTTGAGAAGTTAAAACAAGTAGAGGGTGAGAGTATTAATAAGTTTGTAAAGAAGTTTAAAGACCTAATTCAATTCATAGGTGACACTTATAACAAAAAAAAAAGAATAAAAGATATGTGATGAGACCCAATGACCACTTTCGGTCATTAATGTCGTGGTTATCCAATATAAATTCCATGAGCTAGTGGACATAGCTAGAAGTATGGAGACCAAGTTGTTACTTAATGGTAAGATTGAGTTGAAGAAAAAAAAGAAGGGTAAGGTAGGTGAGATTTCATATTTTTCTAAAACTGGTATCGCTAATGCAACTATAGTATGAGGTGTAGAGTCCACTGAAGGTACTAATAGTGGTAAGAAAAGAGGGCCTACTTACAGGTTAGACAGGAAGGGAAAAATGAGATAGAGATAATTTCACCAGTCTTTTGGTAAAGTTAGTTAATGCTTAGGGGCATCCAACTCTAGGATAGGACTTATACTTGCTAGAGGTGTGGTAGATCTTATTGTGGGCAATGTACATATGGCACTAATGCATGCTTCGAGTGTGGTCAACGAGGTTGATAGCTAAGGATTACGCCAATATTTGAGGCTAACCTTCATTTCTTTAAATGACCGAACCTATCCTATTACAGTCCAACATGTCTATTTCTCCATCCACATCTCAGCTAGGAGGCTAGGATTCAAGTCCAAGATTTGTAGGAGGTTGAGCAGAGGTTATGGTAGTGGTAGAGTGTCTGTTCCACAAAATTCTAATGCTCAGGGCTGAGGACAACCTACTTAGGCTTGCATCTTTACCATGATCCAATAAGAGGCCTAGGCATCCAATATAGTGGTATCAGGTACATTATTTATCTGTGGGATTGACATTCATGTATTCTTTAACCTCAGTGCTACTCGTTCCTTTGTGTTACCTAATTTTGTGCCAAGGATGAATGTGGCATGCCATAAATTAGAAAGCTTATTATTAGTTAGTACTCCTGTAGGGCAACCTGTTATGTCTTCTTATAAATTTGGTGATTTTTGGCGTGTTAGATTTTGCTATCATTCTTGGTATGGATTGGCTAGCTACACCTTATGCCAAGGTTGATTATAAAAATAAAAGGGTGTTATTTGCTAAACCTGGGGAAGTAGAATTCACCTTTAAAGGTGATAAGACGTCTAGTCCTTCCAACCTAACATCAGCAATTTGTGCATGTAAGATGTTAAGATATGGATGTGAGGGATAATTAGCATTGGTAAAAGACCTTAAAAGGGTAAGAGTAGATTAGAGACAGTATTGGTGGTGAATGAATTCCTTGATGTCGTTCTTGAGGAACTACTAAGATTACCACCAAAAAGGAAAATTAAATTTTATATTAACTTAATCTCTAGAGCAAAACTAATATCCAAAGCACCATACAGAATGACATAGTAGAATTAAAGGCTTTATACATCTTAGCATTTTCTTATGAAGTGCTCTAGTCTTATTTGTGAAGAAGAAGGATGAGATATTAATGTTATGCATCAATTATCGAGAGCTTAATAAGCTTATGATTCTAAATAAGTATCTTTTACCTCAAATTGATGATCTATTTAATCAATTGCAAGGGTCTAAATACCATTCCAAAATTGATTTAAGGTTAAGCTACCATCAGTTGAGAATTAGGAAGCATGAAATCGCTAAGTCTACCTTTTATACTCGCTATGGGCATTATGTAGTTATGCCATTTAGACTCATTAATGTACTAGTAGCATTTTTGGACTTGATGAATTGAGTGTCCCAACCTTTTTAGACTAATGTGCCATTATGCTTATCAACGATATCCTAGTTTATTCTTAAAGTGTGGAGGATATTGTTGATCACCTATCTTTGGTACTATAGAGTTTGAGGAAGCGTTAGTTATATGCCAAATTCTTCAAATGTGAATTTTGGCTTACCAAGGTGTATTTCCTTGGTCATATAGTATTTGAGAAGGGTTTGGAAGTGGATACTAAGAAGATTGAGGTCAATAAACAATGGCCTTAACCCACTAATGTTGTAAAAATTAGGAGTTTTCTAGGATTAGCTAGCTACTACAATTATTTTATGCAAGGTTTCTCTAAGATTGCTACATTTATAACTCGACTAACTTAGATGAACTATAAGTTCTTATGGACAAATGAATGTGAAACTAATTTTTAATGTAGATCAGGTTGATTTTAACTCTCATTTTAGCCTTACCATCTAGTGAAGAGAGGTACACTATATATTATGATGCTTCTACAGTGGGTTTAGGTTGTGTACTAATGTAATATGACAAGGTAATTGCTAATGCCTCTTGCCAGCTAAAGTCACATGAAAGGAACTACCCTGCCCATGATTTGGAGATGGTATTCTTGCATTAAAAATATGGTAAAACCTTTAAATATAGAAGGAGTTGAACCTTAGATAGAGATAGTAAATGGAAATGCTTAATGATTATGACTATACTGTAGAATAGCACTCAAGTAAAGCTAATGTTATGGCAAATGCTTTAAGTGGAAAGTTGATGGAAATCTTTGCTCATATTCAAGTACAAAGAAGGCCTATGTGTAACAAGTGCAATAAGTCTTCTCATATGATATTGAGTTAGAATCGATAGATGGCGCGACTTAGGATGCGAATTCGTCTGTCAAAATGTCCATCTTCTTCTTCATTAATCGCAGTCACTATCCATAAGTTACCATGGCGATTTTTGTCTTCCAACGGACACTTAGGATACTTTTCATTTTGTGGTTGTGGACTTGATTCCCTCTTGAGTTACTTTGAAAGTTGTGGTTGTGATTGAAGCGTGACACTCACTGCAAATTCGTCTGTAACTTTGGCACTTCCATCTTTGGATGAATCGCGGCAGAGAAGTGGTCCTCGAATTTTCCTGTACAATTTTCAACCTCTCTTAAGCTGAGTCGTAGTCATAATATTTGAAGTTGCGGTAGTGAATTAGGAGACACTTTGCTTTCTTTAGAGATTATGAACTTCATCCAACTTTCAATTTATAAACTAACTAAAAACTGCAAAACAACAATTGATTGAAACATTAGAATTGATCAATCTCTTTTGTAAAGATCAAAAAACATCCAAGACTTAGGATTAACCATCCTAGTCCAACAATCTCCCCCTTTTTTATTTTGACAACTTAGATTGATCAAAAGGGAAAATAATGCAGAAATATGAAGTTGGAGTGAAGTATGATTCAATGAATACTTAAGGTAAAATTTCCTAAGTATGATAGTTTGATGCTCTTCCTCTCCCACCCCCCCCCCCCCCTAAACTTATGCTATTTTTTGCAAATTATTTTCTCTCCCTCTTAAACTTAGATTGTTTCTAGTTTTTATCTCTCCTTATTTGGAAAGATCAAAAGGAGGGAGTAAAAGGGAAATGAAAACAAGCATAAGTGTATATAAGGAGCAAAATATGAATGCAAATCATAAAGATAAAATTCATCAATCACATAAGACAAGAATTTGCAAAGAAACACAAATTTATTTATTTATAACTATGGGATCACAATATTTTTAAACTTAAATAAAAATAAGAAAAAACAAAAGATACCTAATCTAGAAGGTTGGAGAATCATCATCATCATGTCTAGAAGTTTCTTCCTCTTGCTCATGTATGGTTCCTTCCGCTTCCTCCCTATCCTTAACTTCTTCATTGCCATCTTCATGTTGTGTATCTTTAAATTCGGTGTAGTCTGGAAGATGACAAGGAGGAGCCCCTAACTTCTCTTGAAGATCCACCATGTCAATATGAAGATGTGGGAGAAATAGGAATCTTCTTTTCATCATTCTCATCGTCTTGTCCAATTTTCGATTGATGGTGGCAAGAGACAAATTGGACTTAGGTTTTAGTTAAGGAGGAGGGATGGAATTGTTCCTTCTTCAATGTGGAGCCTCTTCCTCTTAGAAGATTGTGAAGTTTTCATTTTCTTGGCCCTAAATGCACCCAGTGTGTAGGCATAAGTATTCAGATGTATGGCTTTGGCATTTATAAGGTAAGTTAGGTCAAGAAAATTTTAGGAAGGAAAAAGCTTCTTTGTAAGGAATTTTTCTTTTTCCTCGTCAAAGGCTCTAACGAAATGATAAATGGCAGTGATGTGTGAAGGCAGAAGGAATTGACTCTCGAGTTTGGTACTCATGTGAATCAATTGATCCATAAGGTATAGGCCAGTTTGTATGGGTTTATTTTTGACAAGGCAGAAAATGCCAAGTCTTTTTGGGACACTTTGTCATTACCATCACCTCTTGCATTTATGGAAAAAGTGATGATATGGTGGAGTATCCAAAGGGGTAGGGATTTAATGTGTTTTGCCAAAAATGAGCGAGGGTCGTGTTTGGTTTCAATAGAGATTTATGACTAAACTCGCTATAGATAACATCAAGCACGGAGATTATGAAAGAGATGTTTTCTTTGACTTGTAAATTGAAAAGAGAAGAAAATCATTCAAAAGTTATGTAGAAAGGATTGCCAAAGGCCAGAAATACTAACCCATATTGACCCGAGAGATTCAGCTTTGCGACTAAGTTAGACGGTGTACATGAATTCTCGCACAAATTCTTCTTATTAAGGTTCATCTTGAAAGATAAACTCGTTCCAGCCAAGGTTTGAGAGAAAAACACGAATTTCATTGTTGATGCCTAAGGTTTCTAATAGAAAAGTGGAGGGGATCTTATTAGAGAGGATAATCTTAGATAAATTAGCTTTGTACCTTTGTTTCTCCTCCTTAGTAACTCTCTTCATGAGTTAGAGTGCTAGGGGTGCAGAGGGTTGAGCCACACCCTTTCCTTTTTTTGCTCTTGTGATATTCTTTGAGGCCATTACAAAGGATGAAGAGAATTTGGAAGAATTTGATAGCTTCGAAAGTAAGAGAGTTTAAGAATATGATGAAGTGATGAAAATGACTATTTGAAGGCTTTATATAGCCATTGAAAGGGTATACAAATGGCTAGAAATGGTTTAATGAAAAGTTGAAAATGGTTAGCCATCAAATCAATTAATGGCCAGACGGTTACCCAAATTTGCATCCGCGAAATAATTAGTCGTAACTGCTAATTCCGAAAAATGTGAATAACGAACAAATTTTCCTTAGGAATACATGCATCAACGGTTCAAAATTTAAAAATTGACCAAAATTTGCGGTGGAGCGAAAATTTCAAGGTTGCGATTTGATGTTTTGGAGCCGGGTGATTTTGACTTGTAATTTGTGACCGTGAAGGAAGGATAACAACTGCGAATTATAAGTCAGCAAGGATAAAAATGAAAAACCAAGTTTTGAAGGAATCAAAATTGTGATCCACAAGGAAAATACCACTCAGAAAACATAAGACATATAATTAACAATACACATAGCATTCATACATAAGATCAAAATTTTCACTTTATGGAGCTTCCATTAAGCATTCTCAATTCTCTCTTAATGAAGTTAATTCTTTCTTCATTTAGAGGTTTAGTGAAAATATCTGCAAGTTGATGATTTGTGTCAATAAATTCTAACACAACATCACCCTTTTGCACATGATCTCTAAGAAAATGATGTTGAATATCTATGTATTTACCTTTAGAGTGTTGGATGAGATTTTTAGAAAGATTGATAGCACTAATGTTATCACATTTAATAGGAATATGATAAATCACTTTGCCAAAATCCTTCAATTGTTGTTTCATCTAAAGGACTTGGGTGCAACAACCACAGCAACATACTCAGCTTTTGCGGTGGATAAGGCGACCGACACTTGCTTTTTACTAAACTAAGAAACTAGACATTCTCTTATAAATTGGCAAGTCCTGAAAGTGCTTTTTCTATCTAATAAGCTACCTGCATAATCTGCATTCGAATATCCTATGAGACTAAAGGAAGAATCCCTAGGATACCATAACCCTAAGTGAATAGTGTCATGCAAATATTTAAAAATCCTCTTGACAGCATTCAAATGAGACTCTTTAGGAGAGGATTGGAACCTAGCACACATACAAACACTAAACATGATATCTGGCCTAGAGGCAGTAAGATAAAGTAGAGATCCGATTATATCTCGATATCTCTTATCATCTACTGTCTTGTCCAATTCATCCTTATCTAGCTTGATGGTACCATTCATTGGAGTCTTAGCTACCTTGCAACCTTCCATGCCAAATTTCTTGAGAATCTTCCTTGTGTATTTGGGTTGGTTGATGAAGATCCCTTTTTTGGATTGCTTGATTTATAGACCGAGAAAGAACTTAAGCTCTCCCATCATGCTCATTTCGAATTCCCTAGTCATATAACCCTTAGATGTATCACCAATGATCAAGTCCTTGGGGTGATACTTGGAAAATCTACAATTCTTGGGTAGATCTTGGCTTGGCTCTATCTATTGTTGATGTTATTGGTCTTCATCTACTCTTGATGAATCACCTCCTTCCTTATCTTCTTTTCTTGTAGAATTTTCCAATTCCAACTTCTCAAAGTCACCTACAAGATTATCAACAAAAATACATTTCTCAAGATCAAGTTTACTATATTCATCAAAGACAACATTTATAGACTCCTCAACTACTATAGAACTCTTATTAAAGACTCTATATGCCTTGTTAGAGGTCGAATAGCCCAAGAAAATTCCTTTATTGGTTTGAAGTCAAATTTCCTAAGATTATCCTTAGTGTTCAAAATATAGCACTTGCATCCAAATACACTAAGGTATGATATCTTGGGTTTTCTACATTCCATAGCTCATAAGAAGTTTTATTGAGAATGAGTCTTTTGAAGACTCTATTAGCAATATAACATGAAGTATTAATGGTTGCGACCCAAAAGTATTTTGGTAAAGAATATTCATTGAGCATTGTTTTAGCCATTTCTACCAATGTTCTATTTTTTCTCTCTACAACACCATTTTGTTGTGGTGTTCTAGGAGTTGAAAAATTATGAAAAACTTCATTCTCCAAATAATAATTTTCAAAAGACTCATTTTGAAATTTCTTTCCATGGTCACTTCTAATAGAAGATATGAAGTAACCTTTTTCATTTTGAACCCATTTTGCAAAACTTTTGAAAGCATCAAAGTAATCATTCTTATGAGCTAGAAAAGATACTCAAGTAAACCTAGAGTAGTCATCTACTAGGATTAATGCATAATGCTTTCCACCTAAGCTAGCACTTCTAGTGGGTCCTATCAAGTCCATATGAATAAGTTGAAATGGTCTAGTTGAACTTACAACATTTTTGGCTTTGTGAGAGGCATGGTGTTGCTTTCCATTTGGCAAGGGCCATATGTCTTGTCTTTAGTGAAATTCAGCTTAGGAAGGCCTTCCGCCAACTTTCCTTTGGATAGGCTTTGAAGAAGATCCATGCTTGCATGCCTAAGCCTTTTATGCCATAACCAAACTTCATTGCTTAAAGACATAAGACACTTAAGAGATTGGTTAGCCAAATTGTCGAAGTCAATTGAGTAGGTATTGCCTTTCCTTTCACCCTTGAAAATAACCTCATCATCCACTAATGTGGTGACTTGGCATTCCCTAGGATCAAAGATGACTTTGTTACCTTTGTCACACAATTGACTTACACTCAACAAATTATGTTGTAAGGCACTAACTAATAAAACATTATCAATTAAAGAGCAACCATTCTTACCAATGCTTCCAATGCCAATTAACTTACCCTTGACATTATTGCTAAATGTGACATCTCCACCTTCCTTTTCTTTTAATGTCGTGAATAGATTTCTATTTCTAGTCATATGCTTGGAACATCCACTATCCACATGCCAATTGCTTGATTTGATGGCTGTCAAACTCCCCTACACAACAAAAGTGAGTTACCTTCTCTTAGGTACCCAAGCATATTTGAGTTCTAGGGGGTTAGAAGTTGAAGGGTCCTCTAATTTGAGGTGAGCCTTCCTAATGAAGCAATGAATGTTAACATATCTATATTTCATACAATAATGGCATTGGATTTTAGACTTAGAAGTCATTCTCCTATCCACAAATTTAGTATGAGTAGGAGGCCTTATCATACCTTGACTATGTGAATGCATGCATGTACAAGTGTGATGAGTAAAAGTAGATAATTTGTTATGAGAGTGAGCATGTTGTTTGTTGTACATGTAGGCATGGTTAGCTCTTTGAGTCTTGGCTCTTGAGCTTGGGGGAGCCTTCCCTTTGTCCTTAAGCTTAGGAGAGTTAGTATTAAGAGCACTTTTCTTCCCAATTACCTCAACTCTTAAGGTTTGAGGTTCTGAAAGTCCAATAAATATGGTTTGAGATGATGAGGAGGCTCCATTAAAGCCTAGACCATGTCTAATTAGTGGTGGTCTTTGTGACACAATTAGTGTGTCCAAGGCTTCCTTTCCTTTGTAGAATTTAGAGATTGAGCTCCTAAGCTCAATGACTTCTCTCTTTAGGGTGTCATTCTCCTTTCTTAATGAAGCCATTGAAGAAGATGAAGTAGAAAGATTATCCATAGATTTTTTGAGCTCATCATTAGATGCTCTCAATTCTCTTACAATGTCATTGAGGGATTTATAATTATTCTCTGATTTTTGACATTTTCTTTCGTAAGATTTCATTTGTGACTTGTATTTGTCACATCTCATGGTTAGAGCCTCTAAAAGCTCTTCATCTATCTCATCAAATTCAAAATCAGAATGAGAATTGGAAGAAGTACTTACCTCATTTGTAGAGTCTTCTTGTACCATGAAACAAATATTGGCAACTTCTCCTTCTTCCTCTTCTTCATTTGAGCTGTCATCCCAAGTGGCTGAAAAACTCTTCTTCTTCTCCTTATCCCATCGCTTCTTCTTCTACTTTAATTTGGGACAATCATGCTTGATGTGGTCTTGCTTACCACATTCATAGCAAGTGACATCATTGGATCTTTCTTTTGGATTAGGAGTTGTCTTCTTGAAACTTTTTCTTTCTTTTCTTCTTTTGATTAACTCCTTTGTTCTTCTTGAGAGCATTGCTAGCTCCTCTTCTTCCTTGTCACTATATTCATCACTTGAGGTAATTTCTACCTCTTTCTCCTTTATTGAGGATTTGAGAGCCAGGGTTCTTCTTTCTTTTTCTGGTTTATCTCCTTGGCCTTTTAGTTTCTTCATTTGCTCATCTTTTTATAAGGCTAACTCATGAGTTAAGAGTTTGCCTATCAATACATTTGTTGGAACCTTCCCAATCTCCGAATTGGACTCTTGGATGTTGCACACTCTAGCACCAAATTTATCTAAAGGAAAAGTTTGAGGATTTTTGTGTTTACCTCATAGTTTATGACTTCATGTTAGTGATGATAGATAGGAGCCTATTTGTCATTTCGGTGATGCTTTCATTGTCCTTCATCATGAATTGCTCCCATTTCATCACATACATCTCTAACTGGCTCGACTTAACTAGTGTTGTGCCTTTATGGTAGTTTTCAAGGGTCTTCCAAATCGCATGTGCTGTTTGGCAATGTTGTACTCTTCCATTCTATTCTTTAGAGAGAAAGCTTAGAAGAATGGTCCTTGCACTCTTGTTTTTACCATTTGATCTCCAGTGAGCTTCAACCCATTCTTCTCTTGGGATAAGTTCTTCAATTCCATCCACTACTTTAGTGGGTGGCTTTCATTCTTTGACAACCACATCCCAAAGGTCCACTACATCTGTGTCAAGGTAGATTTTCATTATATACTTCCAATGAGTATAGTCTAAACCATCAAAGTGAGGCTTAGGGTGTGAGTGGATTTCCTCTTATGCCATTGATCTTTTCTCACCCAATTAAGGCTAGAATGTAAGGTTTGGCTCTAATACCACTTGTTGGCCCTAGGCACTAAGAAGGGGGTTGAATTGGTGTATAAAAATTAAAATAAGAATGCAAGAAAGAAAATGAGTAGAAGAGAGACACAATGTTTATAGTGGTTCGAGTATAATCGACCCTATGTCCACTACCCAGTCCTCAGCAATTCGGTGTTCCACTAACTTCAAATAGTGTTTCTAGCTCATACCTAACTTTTATGCTTGTGTTTTCAAGGCTCACATAACAACCTTTACACTGTGTTTTTAGGGCTCACACAATAACCTTTTACACTATGTGTTTTAAGGCTCACACAACAAACTTTTTTTAGTGTTTTTGGAGGCTCACACTATAACCTTTACAAATGGTGTTTATGCTCACACCAAATAATCACTTAAAGAATAGAAAAGCTTGAGTAGCAAAATTGCAAGAGTTTGGGTTACAAATTAATGAATTCTCTTACATTTACATCTGTTTGGTGAGGTATTTATAGCCTTTACCTTCCAAAGAGACGTTGCAATAAAATTGGTAACAAATCTCCAAAGAATGTTCTGTAGATTTTGCATTAAATGCTTGTCAGGTTTCATTCGCAGTCGCTACTACTCTTTTGTGGTCGCAATTTTCCATACGGGAGCTAAAAATTGCAGCAAAAATCCCTGTTTGTGTCTAACGGCTAGTCCATGTGTCATCTTCTTATTGGTTTACCAAGAAAATATAGTCGTTGCTTTTCACCTGTTCACAAAAGTAGCAGTCGCAAGTTTTCTTATACAGGGTGCAACTTAAGACGTGAATTTGTATGTCAAAAGTTTATTTTCTTCTTCATGAATTACGGTCGCTACCCATAATTTGCCATCGAGATTTTTGTCTTCCAACAGTCATCTGGGACACTTGTCATTCTTTGGTTATGGACTTGATTCCCTTTTAAGTTACTTTGAAATTCGCGGTAGCAACTGAGGCGTGACATACATCGCGAATTTGTCTGTGACTTTAGCACTCCCATGTTTGGATGAATCGCGACAGAGAAGTGGCCTGCGAATTCTCCTGTCTAATCTTCAACCTATCTTAAGCTAAGTCGCGGTCGCGAGATATAGAGTTACGATCGAGAAATTAGAAGACATTTTGCTTTCTTTAAAGATTATGAACTCCATCCAACTTCTAATATAAAGACTAACTAAAAACTGCAAAATAACACTTAATTGAAACATTAGACATGATCAATCTCCTTTGTCAAGATCAAAAAAGGTCCAAGACTTAGGGTTAACCACCCTAGTCCAACACATCTTAACTTGATCCAATGCCCATTTGAAAGAATAACACCTTTTGCAAGGTCTAGAAAGCATAACTTATGTAAACATTTATCCAACACTTGCGGAGACATTCTCCATGCCCATTGAAAGTTGTTTAATGTCTATTGAAACTTCTCCATGCCTGTTGGTTATCCCAAACTACACCATTTATACAAAAACATTTGGGAGCACTATCACAACATTCTCCCCTTATGGGATACAAAAAAAAAAAAACACTAAAATACAAATCTTTAGAACTTCTCTTGGTTTTTTTTATAGTTTTGTTATCATTCAAAAGACATCATTCAAAGTAGAGGAGTGAGATCAATGCCTTTAGGTCACATGTTCTCCAAGCATTCATAACAACTTTTAACTCTTCAATGGTCGAATTATAATTCAATCCCTGTAGTTCCTTCTTTATGCTAGTATAGTTCAAATCAACTCTAAATGCATCTAAATGCCTCCAAACGCTTAAAAATCACCATATAACATTCAAATATAAGGAATAATACGAATTAGCATTAAAATAACTCAAATTAAACATAGAAAAATAATAAATTAAGCTAACAAACTAATGAAAAACTATGAAGAAATTGAGTTCTTAAAATTCCTCCATACTTAAACATTGCTTGTCTTTAAGTAACAAAGAACTATATAGACAAAATCCTTTACAACCTTTACAAAAAGCATATAACTTTACCTTGCTTAGAATCATAGTCACTTCAGCATTACATTAAAGATACCAATCAAGGACTTACTTAAAACAAATGAACTTGAGTTAATTTGCTACTTTGAAGAGGAACTCATTTATTCAAGGAAAGTTAGAAATAAAATGACAATATTATTTCTCAACAAGCATTCTAACTAGATTATCAATAGACATAATCACACTATAAAATATGTTGAATCACTATTGTCTTTGCTAATTAGTAATGAGAAGACAAGCTTTAAGCACAAGAGATCATTAGGATTCATTATACATTAAACACATAATCTTTCACTTTTTTTTTTTCTTTCTTTTCTTTCTTTTGTGAAGAGTTAGTATGCCTTTTCATACAACTACAAACATGGGTAATGAATGTACCTGGTTACTTAACATACAACTTCATTTGAAATGCTTTACATACTTATGGTTTTAGTTTGCCATTTTACACGAAAATCAATATTAGTCATGAAGATCCTTAGTTACTAAGCATCCCAAAAATAATAGAGTCGATTTTCCTTTATTTTACTTTTACTTTTGATTACTCCTAAATCATATCTCATAAAAAAGTACTTCATCAATATTAATTAACAAAGCATAATGGTAACTCTTCTTTCATTTAAGCTAATGCAATTACATCTATCCATAACTAGCTAAATTACTTGCTTCAATATATATGTAAAGTATCATCCTATTGAATTTCAAACTGCCTTAAATTCATAAATTACATTTTACAACTTAGCAATTAACTCAAACTTCATTTATCACATATATATCTAAAGAATGACAATCTTTTATAGAGTTCATTTCATTCATTGTCCTTGAACTTATGACCTGTACACACTTTTTTCCTCTAACTCAATTTGCACGCTTAAAAATCATTTAACTTGAATGTTAATGCACTTAAAAATCCTTATGTTAGTGTTCTCAGTTAACCCTAATAGAAGTACCTTTAATGTGCCATGACAATATTTTTTAATTAAAATAACGACGTGACTTTTACGTTGATTAAATTAAACATAACTTGACTCCCTCTCCCTCTCCTTCTCCTTCTCTTATCTTCTCTTTCACATATACCACCATTGTGAAGGTGGGTTACTTTGACGAAGATAAAACAAGGTTTGTGTAAATATCAGAGACAAAGCAAAGAGGGTGAACTAGCACAATGAGGAGATGACCTTCGAGTAATTTTTTAACATTGTTTATCTCATTGATACTACTAAATGCATCTTCATAAGGTCATTTTCCATGGTATGTTGTTGCTTATATAGGTGGCAAATGGTAGGGCAAGTGGTTAGCAAATGGGTTGGATGAATTAAATATCTAGTTAATTTTACTATTTATGTGAAGTTATGTTATTAGGGTTTAATTAAATTTGCAAATAACACCCATATGTTACGAGATTTGGATATGCATCATTTAACACTACAAATATTGAATTACCAACATTATTTGTAATAATTTCATTGATGAACATGCTATTTTGTTGGGCAAAAGTGTTGATTACCATTATGTTTTATATTGGTTATAAAAGGTGCACTTTTTACCTTACATATCCTTTACAATGGTGTTAAAGAAGAGGTGGGTTACTTTGATGGAAAGGTGTCTCACATGGTGGATTTGGATCCAGATACATTTGACACCCTTGAAATAGATAGATTGTTGTGAGATATTAGGGTACAAGGCTATATAAGGTATTGGTGGTGGAAGCTTGACAAAGAGTTTAAGGATAAACTGAAATTACTTGGGAATAATGCAGATGCATATAAGTTGGCATTGGTAACTTTAGATATTAGTAAGATTGATGTATATGTGGAGCATTGAACTGAGGATCAAGTAGAGGAAATTGAAAGCCCACTACCAAAGAAAGGTCTGGTTATTAAAAAACTAGATGGATATGAAGATGAGCTTCAACATGCTAGGACTGAGCTTAACATGCCAACTATGCCAAGCTATAAACAAAGTGCCATAATTTTTAAACAAAATTTGCTTCCATCATTCATAGTAAGAGTAAGCAAAAGTATTGATAGTCATATTAGTGCTTCATGTGTAATTGATATGGCTTATGAATTAGTGAGAGACTTCGGTTTTAGTGATCATTTACCAACTCTGAGACAAAAATAGAAAGAGCGTGGATCACATGTAATTGTACCTAAAGATGTTATACCAGAAAGTCATGATGAATTACTAGCATATACACATGCAACTGATATAATTAAGCAACCTACATATGAGAAAAATTTTCTTCATGGTGCAGAGGATGACTCCAAGCTGTATGATTCATATTATGACTTAATTGATAGAGATGAAGATTTAGCTCAGGTTTTGAATGAAAATGCAAATATTGAGATAGAGGAAAATGAAGACCAAGTAAGCATTGTAGGTAATTCAACAACTTAAAAAGGGCAGGCCAAGAAAAAGTGCATAATTTGTACAACCACCAACTGAGTAAGATAATGATATAGAAGACCAATGCTCAGATTATCCAGAAAGTGATGAGCTTAATATAGAATTGGATTCAGATGGAGAAGGATTACCTAGGTATCCTTAGTTTGTTACATCATGGGATATGGATGATCCATCATTTCAGGAGTATGATTTTTAAATATAGGGATGAATTAAAAGAAGCTATAAGGAATCGTGGTATTAAGAATAGGTTTCAAAGTCATTTTCCTGAGAATGACAAGGTAAGAGTGGTTGGAAAGTGCAAGAATGACAAGTATAAGTGGGCAGTGATGGGATTAAGATTTAATACTAAAGACCCTAATAATAGTACCTTTCAAATTAGGGTAGTCAATTTGAAACAAAATCATGGTTATGTGTACAATAACTTTTACTTAATTGCTAAGTGGTTGGCATCACACTATATAAATGAGATAAGAGACAACCCCTCATGGTTATTAGAATCATTCATTACTAAGGTTTAAAAGACACTAGATTTATAATAAGAAGAATGAAGGCTTGAAGGGTTAGGAATATTTTATTGAAGACTATTCACAGAGATAAAGCAAAATAATATGCTAAATTACATGATTACAAGCTTGAGCTATTGAGATCTAATCCCAACTTAATTGTGAAATTCAAAGACGAAAAAGGGATATTTAATGGCATGTACATATGCCTAGCAACTTTGAAGGAGAGTTTTAAAGATGGATGTAGGAAGATTATATGTTTAGATAATTGTTAGCTCAAAGGCACATATGGGTGCCAATTGCTTGTTGTAGTAGAGATTGATCCCAATGACTGCATTAATCCCATTGCTTAGGTAGTGTTGATGAAAGAAAATAGGGAATATTAACAATGGTTTTTGGAGCATATAAAGGAGGATCTACAGATATATAATTCGTATCATTAAACTTTCATTTGTGACAGGCAAAAGGTAAGTAAGAAATATTTATATATGCTCAATTTGTTTATGATTTGCTTTCCTATAGTCTAAGTAAAATAAATGTAATGCATATGCAGGGAATTTTAAGCGTAGTAAGAAAGATGTTCCTTAAAGTAGAACATAAAATGTGTGTAAGACACTTATGAACTAATATGAGAGCACTGTTTAAAGGTAAGAATTATAAAGATCTATTATGGAACTGTGCAAGAGCTACCTACACAACATGGATAGAAAAGTGCTTGGATGAGGTTGAGAAGAAGTAAGTGGAAGCTAGGGAATGATGTAGAGAAAAACCTTATGAAAATTGGAGGAGAACATCTTTCAAGGCACAAACTAAGTGTGACATTCTGGTTAACACCTGTGTGAATGTTTTAATAGGTAGCTTTAGATTGTGATTTAATTTAAAGATAATATCCTAACTTGTCTATTCACAAGTATATACTTAAAGCTATAAGAAAGCCAATAATTAAAATGTTGGAAAGTATAAGAAATCAATTGATGAGAAAGGTTGCAAAAAAGAAGGAATGTGAGAAATTAAAGCTAGCTGGGATAATCTTATGTTTAAAAATCCAAAAGAAATTGAAAAAGATAAGGGAGATGTTTGGGGACTATTTCCCTATGTTTGCTGGATCAGAAACAGTCTAAGTCCAAGGAAAAGTTCACCAATTTATAGTGGATCTAAACACAAAAACCTGTAATTATAGAAAAGGGGACCTTACAAGCATCCCATGTCAACATGGTGTTATTGTCATTTTAAGGGATAATAATCACCTGAAGCATATGTGCATGAACTGTATCATTTAGACACTGCATTAAAAGTATATAGCTATACAGTTAGACCACTCAATGGCCAATCTATGTAGGCAAAATCATATGGAAGAAATATGATTACTCCTCTACCTATTGTTCTTAAGAAAAGAGGTAGAAGAAGAACTACTAGAAGGAAGGAAGCATAGGAGTAGGAAAAGGCAACTTCTAAAAATAAAATGAAGAGGAGATTTGAACTAGAGGTGGTTTAACATTAACAAGGAGAAAAATAAAAGACAATTGTTAGGATGAGAAAGAAGGGGATTGTACAGATAAAATGTAAGCATTATGGCGAGGTGGGTCACAATATTAAAAGGCATAAAAAAGAGATTGAAGCACAGTCACAGGTATGATAAGTTTATTTTGTATTTTTAATACTTTTAGTTAGGTTTTCAATGCATTTTAAAATCTCTAAATGTATAATTTCAATGTGCAGGCTGGGCCACAAGCACCTGCTCCACAAGCACCAGGTACATAAGTACTCTGTCCATAAGCACATGCTAGGACAAGGAAGTTACAGGTATTATGTGTTGTTCTTTTGCCTCTCTATTTCATATATTATATGTTGTTCTCATGCATTACTTAATTCCTTTTATTTGTAATATCAAATATATACATTTCATGACTATTTACAGGTTAGACAAATATTAGGAAGTCAATAAAGTACTTTGACACAATTAAGCTAAAACATGCACACTATCAATGAATCTGAACTTACACTAAGATAAAAGCCATATGCATTAGACAGAGTTGCTGACAAGTGATGCTACTTCCAAGTTCTTCAATTTTTGCTGCTTTTGTATTTGTATTTAATTAATCGGGAACTTATTAACTATGTGATCTGTATGTGTAATATCATAAACTTATTAACTATGTGATTTGTGTGTTTATTTCCAATTTAGTAAGTCATATGTGAAGTGCTTATATTGTTTGTATTTGTTGTCATTAACAATATATTTGTAGTTATTTATCAAGTCACTATCTTACATGCATTGAAATGTTTGCTTCAATTTGGTTTTGATCATCTTCTCAATGCACTAAGATTAATTAAGTTGGTTTTATGTACCATTATTCACTGATTGATTTGTCTACTATATTTTAAAACATATAAAATTACATGTAATTGGCAAAATAATCATATATAAAAGGCAATGGACATTTTAATCTCATAGTTCATTAACTAAAAGGGTTTACATAGGAAATGGGCACATTACCTATAATTAGCATAAAAATGCACTTATCTTACATAATCACACACAAAATGCCTTACATCAGCCAAGAAAAACCAAAAAAAAAAAAATTCTTCATTTTTTCTGATATGCTCGTAAAGATGCATAAATAGGGACTCCAACAGTTAGTAGGGCAACACTCCACACAAAGACCTTCCCAATTGACATAACCCTCTACCTCCTTAATGTTTGATAATTCTCCTTCTCTAAACAATCACACTTCTTCAAAAGGGTATTGATTGCATTTTTTGCATGCTCTGGAAATTCAGGATTAACCCACACAAAGAAGTGTCATTTTCCCCTTTGAGTCTGTAGAGGACGATTTCAAAAGTGAAGAAGAAATTGAAAAAAAAAGAAGAGAGAATCAACAGACAAAACAAGGTTCATCAAACATAAACAAGGTACAACAAAAATGACTCACCCTAAAATTTGGACACTCATAAAAATGTTGACCTGGATTAATTTTGGTCCAAGAAGTCCTCAGAGGTGCCTCTTCACCACATTCACAAGTTAGATGACCAAATGTTGTGAGATAATCAGCTACAATATCAGTATCCTATGTTTTCATCTTCAATGAATGTAGATGAAAGAAAAGTTAAGGATGAAAGAAAAATTATGGATGAAACCCTAAATTTTTGCCTGAAGAATGAGAATATAAGAGAGGAACTAACCAACATGACTATTTTAATTAAAAAAATGTTGTCGTGGCATATGAAAAGGTACTTATGTTAGAGTTGACTTAGAACACTAACATACAGATTTTTAAATGCATTAACATTTAAGTTGAATGATTTTTAAGTGTGCAAAATGAGTTAGAGGATGAAAACGTGTGCGACCTATAAGTTCGAGGACTATGGACAAAATTAACTCTCTTTTATAGTTACTCATAGTGGTTACCAAATAAAGCCAAGCAAAGCCATATATCTTTGTAAAAATCACACACAAATTTTGGTTTGTTTAGCCTTGTACATAGGTTCAAGCATAATCCGTCATAAACAACATAAAAATTTTTGTCCAATTTGGAACATGTTAATCTTAACAATAATACACCCTCCCACACTTATTTATGGCACTGTCCTCAATGACATAAAGAGGCAAAATAAAAAGTGAAAGCATGAAAGGAATATTCCCTTTTGTCACACAGTGGAAGGTAGTTGGATGCCGAGAAGAGAAAGTTAGGCCTTCTAGAAATTAATGGGTTTATCTTTAAGCTCACTCTTCCTTTCTTAGCTACTACAAATGAAAGTAAAAACAAAGTTTAAATGCATAATTTAAATTGACATATAAAAAACACTAAAAAAATGAAATAAAAACTAAAAGAAAGCCAATTGAAAGAAAAACTTGGGTTGACTCCCAAGAGCATTAGTTTATGGTCATTATCTTGACCCTCCTCCTCCATTTTATTAAGGTGATGAAAGTGGGATGGATGCACCCATATAAATGGAATCTCATATGATGTAAGCCTTGAATTAGTAGCTATTTACTTTGAATGTGTCCCTTTTTTGATTTGTTATCTCTGTTGCTCCATGGGTAAAGATCTTAACAACTCAGAAAGGACTAGACCATGTTGATTTTAATTTTCTTAAAAATAATTTCAAATAGGAATTAAAACAACAATACTAATTTTCCCTCCTTGAACTTCCTTCGCACTAAATGTTTGTCATGCCATCTTTTAGCCCTCTCCTTATATAACTTGGCATTGTCATATCCATTCAACCTTAACTCCTTTAATTCATCAAATTGTAAGAGCCTCTTCTTTCTAGCTTGTTTCAAATCAAAATTCAAGGCCTTAATTGCCCAATATGCTTTATGCTTTAACTCAACTAGAAGAAGACACAATTTACCAAACACTAACATAAATGGTGACATGCCCAATGGAGTTTCGTAGCTTGTCTGATATGCCCAAAGTGCATCATTAAGCTTGAGTGATCAATCTTTCCTTAAATGATTAACAATTTTCTCTGGGATTAGCTTGAGTTGCCTATTACTAACCTCAATTTAGTCGTTTGTCTAGGGGTGATAGGAAGTTGCAACCTTGTGAGTGACACCATATTTTTGTAAAAGGCTTTTCAAATTAGTGATTATAGAAGTGGAAATTGGCATAACTGATTATGGTCATTAGAGTGTCATATTTTATGAAAATGTATTTTTTTTATGAACTTCATCACCACTCTAGCATCATTGGTAGGGTATACCTTTGCTTCTACCCATTTGCTAACATAATCAACCGCAACAAGTATGTTCCTATTCATATGGAAAGGTGAAAAGGGACCAATAAAATTTATCCCTCATACATCAAAAAGATCAACCTCTAAAATCCCATGTTGTGGCATTTCATTTCTCTTTGAGATGTTGCTTGTTCTCTGACATTTATCATAACTAAGTATAAAATTTTTAGCATCATGAAATAAGGTTGGCTAATACAAACCATACTGGAACACCTTTGTAACTATTTTAGAAGGGCTAAAGTGATCCCTCACTTTTATGGTATGGCATCGCTCAAAACATCATGCACTTCATCTTGGGGTAGGCATCTCCTCACCAGGCCATCTTCGAATCTTTTATATAATAAAGGTTTTTCCCATTAATAGTTTTTGATGCCATGAAAGAACTTATTCTTTTATTGATAGCTTAAGTCTGGAGGAAATACATTACATACCAAGTAGTTAACAATGTCAGCATACCATGGAATGTGTGATTGAGAAACTTCCAACAAGTAATCATCTGGAAAAGAATCATCAATTAACAAAACTATCAGATTGTTTATTGTCCATATTCTTCTCAAGTCTAGAAAGGTGATCAACTACCGCATTTTCATTGCCCTTCTTGTATCAAATCTTTATGTGAAATTCTTACAATATTAGGATCCACTGAATGAGTCGAGGCTTAACATCCTTCTTGGAAAGAAGGTATTTCAATGCAACATGATAGGTATAGATAATGACTTTGGCACTAACTAGATAGGCTCGAAACTTGTCAATTGCAAATATTACAACTAGCAAATCTTTTTCAGTAGTAGTGTAGTTCACTTATGCTTCATCAAGGATCTTACTAGCATAGTATATGGCATAAGGCTTTTTGTCTTTTCATTGTCTTACGACTATAACAATAGCAAAGTCACTTGCATCACATATGATCTCAAAGGGCAAGCTCCAATCTGATATTTTGCATGATAGGTGTCGAAATCAATGCCTCCTTAATCCTGAGAGAAGCAATAAGACAATATTGATAAAAATTAAAAATAACATCTTTAGCAAGAAAATTACAAAAAGGCTTAACTGTCTTAGAGAAATCCTTAATAAATTGTTAATAAAACCCGACATAGCCAAGAAAACTCCAGATTCCTTAAATAAATATTGGTGATGAAGTTACTCAAAGACTTCAACCTTCGCCCCATCAACTTCAATGACATGGTTAGAAATAAAATGACCAAATATAATAACCTCATTAACCATAATGACATTTTTTCTAATTAAGCACTAGATTGACCTCTTCACATTATTGCAAAACTTTAGCCAAGGTATTCAAACAGTGATCAAATGATGTTCCATAAATAGAAAAATCATCTATAAAAACTTCCACTAATTGCTCAACAAAATTTTTTTAAAAAATGGATGTCATGGATCTTTGAAATGTATCAGGGGCGTTACAAAGACCCAAGGGCATCATTCTAAATGCAAAAGTACCATAAGGACATATAAAGGTCATCTTTTCTTGGTCTTCAAGGTGAATGGGAATTTGGTAGAACCTCGAATAACCATCCAAATAAAAAAAAATGAATATTTGGCTAACCTTTCTAAAACTTGATTAATAAAAGGAAAAGGGTAATGGTCCTTATGAGTGACATTATTAAGTTTCCTATATTCAATACATATTTTCCAATCCATTACTATCTTAGTGGGTAGCAATTCATTATTTTCATTCTTTACTACTATTAACCCATCTTTCTTTGGCACCACTTGGATGAGGCTCACCCGCATACTATCAAAGATAGGGTAAATGATCTCAACATTAAATAACTTAAAGACTTCACCTCTAACAATCTCTTTCATTATAGGATTAAGCCTTCATTAGTGATCAATTATTGATTTACAACCCTTCTCCATTAGTGTTTGATGCATGCATATAAAAAGTTTGATGCCATTCAAGTCATGAATATTATAACTAATCATTCTTTTATGTTGTCAAAGCAACTTAAGCAATTTATGTTCTTGTTCATCATTCAATGTAGAATTGCAAATGATAGGATAACTAGAGTTAGGGCCTAGTAATGCATACCTCAATTTCTAAGGTAGTGGTTTGAGCTTTACCTTTGGAACTTCATCAATGAAGAATGATTGCTTAAGAGCTTCAGTTTGGAGTGGCTTATACCTTAAACTCTTTGCAGGTGGAAAAAATGGTATTGCTTCAAGAAGATGGATAGGTTTTATCTCTCTCTTCTTTATGAATGGAGTAATCATTATGCATTATGAATGTCTCAAAAGGATCTTTAAAATTTTGCTTCAAGCACTCCTTCTTAATAAAGCTATCAACTATATTCACTCAAAAACAACTTTCATTCATAACTAGTTACATTGCTTGTTGGATGATATTAAACTCTACTGATTTCATCACTAATCTGGAAGTTAAGCTTACCATTTTTTACATCAATTAAAGCATTGATTGTGGCAAGTATTGGTCTCCCTAAAATGATAGGGATTTGCACATCCTCCTCCATATCTAACATAGCAAAATTAACTAACATGTAAAACATGGCTATTTTGATAGGTACATCCTTTAAAATCCTTACCAATATCTTATTGACTTATTCGCAAGTTACAAGGTTGGTACGTTTTAATTCTCTTAATTTCAACTTTTCACAAATCGATAAAGGCATCAAACTCACACTAACACCTAAATCACATAATGCCTTACCAAAATTAACACCATCAATTAAACATAGGATTGAGAAATAACTTGGATCCTTAAGCTTTGGTAGGAGTTTATTTTAAAGAATAACGGTAGACTCTTTAGTCAAGGCATTTGTCTCATACTCTTAAAGCCTTCTTTTGTTTAGGAGAATCTTCTTAAGGAACTTGGAACAGGAGGGCAATTTTTCTACAGTGTCAAAAAATAAGATATTGATATGTAGTTGCTTAAATACCTTCAAAAATCTATTGAATTTTCCATCCAAATTTGCTTTTTAAAATCTTTGAGAGAAAGAAAAAAAAGGCATATATGGCTTAGAAGTTACATATGGTTTACCAATATCTTCCTCTTCTTTCTTGCTACTCAGGTTAGGCTCTCCACTTGCTTTTCTTTTGGTGTTGACTCTTCCATATAATTGCCTTCATCATATTCATTATAACTATCTCTTTCACCTTAACTCATATCACTTTCCTTTGGCAATTATAACTATGTACCACTTTACAAAGTGATAGCATTGATATGCTCATTAGGATTAGGCTTTGTTTGGCTTGAAAGTTTTCCCAAAGCCTTATCACTTATAAAGGTAACATGATAAGCAATCTGGTTCTCCAACGTCTTATTGTGGGTGGCCAGTTGATAAACCTTTATAGAAAGTTGTCTTATCATATCTTTATTTGCTTCATTTGTCTTCAATTGTTATGCCATAAAATTCTCTATCATAAGCTCCAAGTTGGACTTTTATAATAGCCCTTGATGATTCAGTGGTTTAACTCCATGTTAAAAACCTAAAGGTGCTCTAGAATTATGTTATTGATACATATTAAAACTACTAGATTGTCCTTCCCAACTGAGATTTGGGTGGTTCCTTCATCTTATGCTATCAGTGTTTGAGTAGAGATTGTTTTGTTGTGCCTACTTTTGAAAAAAATTATTGACATTATTGACCTGATTTGGCATAAAGTCTATAAAACAAGAAGTACCTTGACAATTTGCAGTAAGATGTCCACCTTCACAATAATCACACTTCATCATAGGAGAGTTCACAACATTCATAGAAACTTTTATCATTGCTTTAGTGAAAGCATCCATCTTTGCACTAAGCATGTTAATCCCATCAAGCTCTAGCATACCACCTAACAATCTAGATCCTTGTTGATCCTCTCACTAGTAACCATTATAAGCCATATGATTAAGCAACAATTGATAAACTTTATCTACAGTCATCTCCATCCAACACTAATACTGATCTTTACAAAATTTCTCAACCCATTCTAAAATGTTTGAGGGATAAACCAATATGTCAACCCATGGTTTGGACATCGACATTATAGGTCCTTGTCTTTCTTATGGAAGGTGGTTATCTCATTCCTAAGCTTTGCCACCTTCTAAGGTGGGAAGTATTTATTCAAGAAAGTTTGAGATAACTAATCCCATATTGCAATGGAGTTTGGTGTTAAACTGTTTAGCCAAAGCTTAGCCCTATCTCATAATGAGAATGGGAAAAAGTGCAACCTCATCATATCATCTAAGGCTCTATGGATCTTACATTCCTAAAAAGGTTGTCAAATGAGTATCAAGATCTTATCCATTAAGACCTCCAAATTGTGCACTAGATACCATTTGAATTATCGCGAGCTTGATCTCAAAATTATTTGCTATAATAGTCGGTCTAACAATAATTGCTTGATTGTTCATGTTCAACATGGAAAAATCACATAGAGTTCTATGATTGTTATTATTATTCTCATCAACAATCTTCATATTTTTAATGTTTTTATTCCTATAGAGTGAAACTCTAAATGTTCTCTCTATCGCCAAATCGTATGAAAGGAGTTCATGGCTACGAGTCCATTTTATAAACCAAAAATACCTAAGTACAAAGGAGAAAAGATAAATAAGTAATAAAAATGAAAAAAATAAAGAAAAATAGTCTATAGATTAATCATTTGTTATTCCTAAATAATATTGATAAAGGCACTAGTCCCGATAATGGTGCCATAAACTTGATTATTATTTCCATGAAGTAAAGCTCTGAATGTTCTCTCTATCTTCAAATTGTATGGAAGGAATTTGCAATTACGAGTCCTTCACATAAACCAATAACACTTAAAAGTACAAATAAGACAAAATAAATAAGTAAATAAAATAAAATAAGAAATAAAGAAAAATAAGTCTCTAGATTAACCGTTTGTTTTTCCTAAATAATATTGATAAAGGCACTAGTCCCCAATAATGACACCAAAACTTGATGATCTTGTGTAAGTTGTAGTATAGAGAAAGGTTGTCGTATCCATAGAGGCTAGGTTATCAAGTACTACCAGTCTAACTGCTATGATTATTTAGAGTTCGCTATATTATTGGTGAAAAACAAATCTAAAAAGCAAAGAACTAAAAATAGCAAATAAATTGAAATAAAAATGATAATAAAGACTTAGGATTGAGCTATCTGTTGTAGTGGATGCAAATCAATCAATAGACCCTATGATTATTTCATGAATAAATGATATTAAGGGAGGCTATCCTAAAGATTCTTAAACCTTTTCTCAAAGTGAATAAGATGATGCTGACATGAAACAAGACCTATTCTTATGGCAAGTTTACACATTAACACATTAAGCTTTGTGATTAACCTTGAATCTCCTTAGTTATGCAGTCTATTTCTAAACTACAATAAACTAAGTTCAATGGTTAATGATCCAATATTAAACTTCAACTCTCGTTACTTCATTCAACATCTAAAATCATACAAATAGTGGCTAGGTGTTCATAAGAATTAAGCACATAACCATTAAATCAAATCAAGTCTCATTCATTTATAAAAATAGAGTCAAATCAAATATCACACTATTATAAGTTCAAACTTAATCTTAAGAAAGTATTTTAGCGTCTCATCATATTAGAAATCAACAATAAACAAAAGATATGGAAAGAATCTATAAAAACTCATATTAGAAATAAGAAAGATGGGAACGAATTTGCGTCACTTGATTCTTCAATCCTTCACATTTGAAATCTTAATCCCTGTGTTTCTTTCCTTCAAAAGATGTTTAAATGTTGTTTTCTTTTTGTTTTCTTCTTTAAAAGTTGGCCAAAACTCTTTAAAGTTCATTTTAAGTTTGTCTTCTATTAAAAACCCTAAGTTTCCTTTCTATAAGGCCTTGAAATAACTAAATTCAGCTAAAACTTATGGATCGCTGATGTCATAAGCTGCGATTTTTGTCATGCCCACAACAACATATTTTAGACTTTGGACTTGCAACCTATGACTTTTGTCGCTCTAACAACAATAACCTCCAACTCTTCAATGGTCAAATTGTAGTTTAGTCCATGCAATTCCTCCATTATGCTAGCTTAGTCCAAATCAGCTCCAAATGCATACAAATACCTCTAAACACTTAAAAATCACCATATTACATTCAAAATAAGGAATAACATAAGTTAAGATTAAAATAACTCAAATTAAATATGGAAAAATAATAAATTAAGCTTAAAAACTAATGAAATACTATGAATATAAATTGAGTTCATCATATTTAATTATTTTCTCAAACACTCTTGTTATAAATGCAAAGTTGTACAATTTATTTTCACTTTTTGTAGCATACTTATGCATTGGATTATATGTTTTGATGATGAAATTCTCAAGTTTTTTTTCTACGTTGCTAAAAGCAACCAATGACAATTTGGATGTTGACATTTCTACCTTACTTTATGCCAATTATTAGGCCTTAATGTTAATGAAACTTCCTTAGCAACTGCATACTTTGACACAATTTGCCTAAACTATTTAGCATTTTCAAATTTCATTCCCAATTTGCAATATAGAATAACAATGTTAGAATCATATCTAATTGCCCTCTCCCTTCTCCTTTCTAACCTATCATCACCTCGATTATTATCATCACTCATTATTAGGCTATTTGTTTTCCCTATATATGTCTCCTTACTTAAGATTTCATTTTCAAAACCAACATCAACATCAACCTCCCTTAATGGAATATCCTCATTAGTAGGACCTTTGTTTTCCTTGGATTTCTTGGCGTTATATTTCACATTATTCTCTCTAACAAATGTTAGCTCTTTATCAAGATCATTGCCCTCTATTGCCTCAATTGTTACATCATAGTCATTGTCATCTTCAGATGATTCGTCCCCATCATCATTGCTATTAGACTCACTATCATCTTTTTCATCATTCAATCCACTAGATCTCCTTATACCTTCACTAAATGTATCATTTCTAAAGGTGGAAGGCCTATCACTACCTACATTTAACCCAATATCAACATCATTCAACCCCTCACACCCTACATTCAAACCAAGATCAACATCATTCAAGCCTTCACACCCCACATTTAAACTAGGATGAACACCATTCAAGCTCTCATACCCAACATACAAACTTTTATCAATTTCCTGACTAGGATGTTATTGATACAAATCAACATAACCATTATTATATATCCTTGAAGCTAATTCTACTAAAGTTTCATCTCACCAAAAATGCCTAAAACAAATTTATATCATTACTCCCTAATTTTAGTCTTATGATAAATCCCAACTACATTATTATACCCTAAATCTTTTAGGTAATCTCTCAACTAAGGTAGAGACAACATATTCACATCCATAGTCCTATGAAACTTCACTAAATCATTAACATACCTATGGTTAGGATCATTAACAAAAATTCCCCCATGGTGCCATCTCAAGTGCACTACTTTCTCATACATATTGTATAAAAAAGTAAAATAAAGATGTTTTTAGCCACATTTGTATGCATGCATTATAGAATCAAATATCTTAATTTTTACACAATAAGAAATAAAACAAGACAATAAAGAATTAAGGCCAATACAAATAATTGTTAGGTCAAAAGATTCCCATTAGAATTAAATTTCTTAATTTTTACTTCAAATACCATAGAGAAAAGCATCCCAATAATGAAAACATGTGTTAACAACATCCTTCACTTTTACATATAATAATAGCAAAACCCAACCAAGATTTGAATCATGCATCACCCAAAAAGGG
Source organism: Omphalea diandra (assembly GCA_949677035.1). Lineage (NCBI taxonomy): Eukaryota > Viridiplantae > Streptophyta > Magnoliopsida > Malpighiales > Euphorbiaceae > Omphalea > Omphalea diandra. Next base: position 31,511 of record CATIWR010010719.1, read on the forward strand.
CAAATATTATGAGTGATTGGATGAAAATGACATTGTCCCTTTTGTCAAAAGAGCAATTCAATCAAAATCATTCAAGCTTTAACAATTTCTCAATGGAAATCAATAACAAGTGGTGTTCTACTAAGTAAATTGTGTTTTACTAGGATTAAAAGAGAGAGACACCACACAAAGGCTTAACTGGATCCTAGTCATTTCCTTTTTACCATCTTAGCAGTGCATGTTTAACACTTCTTTTTCATTAATAGGTTTGAAGTAATAAATAGGTTTAAAATAGAAGTATGATGGCCCAATAGCCATAGAATAGAAATAAAAGGAGCGATGTAGCTCAAATAGAAATGAAGGAGGCATAAAGACTTTTATTGTAAAAGTCAAGCAGTGGGGATGCATTTGCCTATAAATTTTGTATATAAAGTTGTTTATACAACTTTAAGACAATTTATAATGTATAATAAATATATTTTTTTAATATGTAATCAATGTTAATATTATGAATGAAATTTTTACTTTTATTTTATCATATAATAAGCAGAATAACACCTAACAATATATATATATATATATATATATATATATATATATATATATATATATATATATATATATATATATATATAATATTTTCATAAACATATTATGATATGATGATATGATAAATGCAAGTATCATAAATTATGGCATACAACATGCTATCAGAATTAGCAATATCAACTGAAAAAGAAGATTTAGAAGATAAAGATTAGAATAGCCCATCTATGGGAATTAACAAATTTAGCTTGGAATGACGAAGTTATGAGTTTAGACAACTTATTGCTAGATAAATAGGTAAATAGTTTTATAACATATAATCAATTCTCTATACATTTATTAATATAGACTATGAAAATAATCATTATTATTTTATCATTAAATGACAAAAAAAAATAATGCACATGTAATAATATGGAAATTTGATATTCCATTATTTTCGCAATGTGCTAAAAGAAGAAGTATACATACTTGTTGATTTGAAGTAATGCCCCAAAGAAAATCACATCATGTATCTAACAAATTTATTCGAATTAGCGGAAGTACTTCTATAGGCGAATAACAGAAGGGTCATCCACAATTTCATTTGAAAAATTTCAGTTTACTAGCTATGAAGATCTTTAGTCAAGAATAAACAATGATGTTCATATGACAATTATGTTAACTATAACATCTTATTCAAATATAATTTATTCTTTATTTCTTGAAAAAAAATTATATATAAAATGTCTAAAATATATATTTTATGTTACATATGTAATTGGACAAATACTATAAATTAGTTATGCAAAAGATGCAATAGTACGAGATAGAATAACAAAAAAAAGGAATGTATAAATCGAAAATATCGGCTAATTAGCATAAACAAAAATAATATAATTAAAAATACTTTATATATCTATAAAAAAATATATTATAATTTTGTAAGGAATAATAATTACTTATAACATTATGAATCAAATGACTGAATAATTTGATGAAAATATGATGTTTGTCAAATAGGAAGAATGACCTATTATCATCATACATGCAATGATACAGTAAGAAAGGATGAAGGTAATAATAAATTTTAGAATATATATATATATATATATATATATATATATATATATATATATATATATATATATATGGAGAGAGAGAGAGAGAGAGAGAACTGATATCTATTTATTTTAATCATCACAGAGACATTATATTTATCAATCTACTCTTTATCGAGATACTATGCCAATTTAAACATATTAGAAGTTTGCAAAATGAAAAATAGGTAAGTTCTAATTTAAAATATTTATTATATGAACATGTTTTTTTTATTACTAATATGATAATGAAAAAAATAGAATGATGGAGCTTGAAGGTCAAATCACAATTATTGAAGAACAGGAAAATCAATTATTCATTCAATTGAAGCAACATCAATCAATCGCAGAATGATCATAGAGTTATTCTAAGTTGTCATTTGTGAATAATAGGTTCGTATAAAAAATACAGAATTGCACTTTATATATATATATTAACATATATTTTATGCATATTACTGCGTATAAAATATACCTGTAAAAGGTTAGTGATACTACTAGGCATGTTCTTCATGTCGTAAAAGAAACTAAAATTCATAATAGGAGGATATGGAATAATGATTGTAGGGAGCCTAATCAACCAACAATTTTTTGGTAATATACTTCTTTTAAATACTCATAAATATATATATATATATATATATATATATATATATATATATTAGTTACAGTAATTTTTCTTTTTTTTATAAGAATTGTTTTAAATGAACAACTAAATTTCAAAATTATGAATAAGTGTTTGTTTGGTTTAATTGTTGTTAATTATTGATTGTTGTTAATTTATTGTTGATTCTTGATAATTGATATTAAACATTCGATAAAAATTATTATTATTAGTTATTTTTTGTACATAAAATTATTAATATAGATATAAATTTTAAATAAATAAAATTTAAAAGATATTTATCTTTTTATTTATAAATGTATAATCATTTCATGAAATTATATATATATATATATATTAAACCAAAACTGTTAAATAATTATCAACTTTTATTTTGAATTGCAATTGATGTATATGCATTTTACATCAACTGAAAAGTTTAAAAAAAAAATTCATAAAAGAAAAATAAATTCTTTCTAATTAAATTTGAAACTTAGTTGCGAGCTTAATTGGACATAATATAAAGTAAAAAACTGAAATAAAATTTAATTTGTTCGTGCTTGGATAAAACACAAACCATTTATATATAAATGAAGGCTGATAGGTTTTAAATCAAAAAAATGAAGTTAAAATTTTTTTTTTTTTTTAAAAAAAAAAAATCAAATTCGTCACCGACTAACATCCAAAATCAAAACATTACAAAGAAAAGAAGGGTATGTCCCCACTCATGGAAACCAATGACAAATTGAGAGTCGGGTGGGTATTTACTTAACCAAAGTGAAATTTTAATTAATATAATTTTTTTACTTTAAGGTTCTAAGAAAATATTTTCTAGAAAAATATTTTTTTTATATTTTTCTATATTTGATGCATCTAAAAAAATTAGTCAATAAAAATATTTTCCTAATTAAAGGAAAAACTAATTCTTTTTTTTTTTGAAAAATTACTTTTCCACTTTAAAAACGAGAAATTATTTTTTAGATTTTAACAAATTTATCCAAATGAAAATTAAATAACATAAATATGAGTATTTATTATCATTAGTTATCATTAACTATTGATGTCTATCACTAGTCATTGTTAACCAATGACAGTCATAGATAATAGGTGGAATCCATGCAATTTTTTTTATTTTTAATGTATTTTTTCTTATATTAAATATTAAATAATATAAATATAAAATATTTATGATAGAAATTTTATTATAATTTTATAAGTCACAAGAAAATTAATTTTTTTTATAGTGTACTCCAAACGTTAGAAAAATATATCACTCAGAAAATATTGACAAGTTATTTTCTATAAATATATAATCAAATTGATTAGATAAAAATAAAAAAAATAATCAAAATCAAAATATTGATTTGATTATCAATTATAAACAAACTAATCAAGTAATTATTATTTCAGATATTAACAATGAAAATTATAATTATTTATATATTTAATGACAATATAATTATAACTATATATTATTACTACATACATTATAATTATATATTAACAATAAAATTAATTTTAAATAATATTTATAAAATTATAATTTAGTTATTATGAATAAAAATTATTTTAAAGTAATTGATTCAAAATTAAAATTCAAATTTATCTGAAAAAATTAATCAAATTAAATTAAAATTGATAAAAGGTATCAAATTAATAAAAACCTAACTATTCCATCTTTTTTTAATAACTGAATAGTCTCCACTCCTATTTTAGAGATTGATCACATTAACCATGAGGCATAGTTCCAAAAGGAATAAACCAAAAGGATCTTTAGACTTTTCGTGGGACACCTACACAGACAGCATATGCCTTTCTCGCGCTCTCAAGGGGCAACCATCGGTTATAAATCTTTAGTAGCTTCTGCTCTGGGTTTTGACTTCTAACTTTCTCTCTCTCTGCACATCTGTGTCCGCTTTCTTCAACGGTTGGACCTAGTTCAGAACCTAGCAGGAGGATGTCTTTAGTTCCTGAGCGCACCAAGCTGCACATAGCCATGACAATCTTTCAATTTGGTTATGCTGGAAACCATGTCATATTGAGAGCTGCACTTAACATGGGTATAAGCAAGCTTGTTTTCCCTGTTTATAGAAATATCATCGCACTGCTTCTGCTGGCTCCAATTGCTTATTTCCTAGAGAAGTACGTGGCTATACCAGAAAAGCTTTTAATGAGTTTTGTTTTTAGTGCACTTATTTTGCTTGTTGGTGCAGGAAAGACAGACCAGCACTGACCATTTCTTTTCTGATGCAGTTTTTCCTTCTTGGATTTGTCGGGTATGATCTCTTAATGAAACACTAATGAATTAGTGCCATTACAAATGAAATTTAGTCGTGATCAACCAATGTTGAAAGAAAAAACCTCAGTTTTAATTATTTTTTTCTTGTAAATTACTTTTTGTTGTTGCAGAATAGCATCAAATCAAGGATTCTACCTTTTGGGTTTGGATAACACGTCACCCACGTTTGCTTCTGCTACCGAAAATGCTGTGCCTGCTGTGACCTTTATCTTGGCAACTTTTCTAAGGCAGGTGAATACAGCTAGTCATCTCTCTATTATTTATCCCATTGCCTTAGTAGCCTGGTAGTGGAGAACCTGGTTTGTCGTTTGTAGTGTAGGATGTCAGGAGGTCGAACTGTAATGCATCTATTCTCCTTTAAGAATTTCCACTGTAGAAAAGAAAAAGAAAGAAAACAAAATATATTCTTTGTCTATTAGCTTAAGATCCTGAAGTAAAAGTGGTAGGTTTATTTTGTATTGCAGATTAGAGCAGGTTCACCTAAACAGAAAAGATGGTATAGCTAAGGTACTTGGGACTCTAACTTCCTTCATGGGAGCTTCAGTCATAACGCTGTACAAGGGACCATCTATTTACAGGCCGAAATTTTCTCCAAACCAATCACACTTGGGTGATGCAAATGCCAAGAATTGGACCTTGGGATGCATCTCTTGCTTTGGCCACTGCCTTTGTTGGTCTAGCTGGATTGTGTTACAAGCAATTTTCTTGAAGAAATACCCTGCGCCATTCTCAGTTTATTCATTCACTTGCTTCTTCGGTATTCTGCAACTATTGTCAATTGCAGCCTTCATTGAAAGAGACCTCCAGACATGGCAGGTTCACTCTGGTGGTGAACTCTTTAGCCTTCTTTATGCGGTTAGTTACTAAAAACTAGTAGAATGAAGTTTCAATTTGAGTTATAATTTTGCAAACAGTTTATTTTGTTTTGGCCATTGGACTCGTGTAGTTGATGGCTGAGTGCTTGCCTCGTAGAGCAGGAGGTCAAGAATTCAAACCTTGACATTTCTCGGTTCCCTTAAAAAAATTTGTGATAGATGGATTGATGGCTGCAGGGATTGGTTGTTTCAGGCATTGGATTTACAATACAGATATGGGTCATACAGAGGGGTGGTCCAGTCTTTGTTTCAGGCTATCTCCCTCTGCAGACTATGCTTGTAGCTATAATGGCCTCTATTGCTTTACACGAAGAATTCTACTTGGGAGGGTGAGTTTCATCATACCAACCCATAACTAAAGATTGCCTGATACTTTGGTACTGGTCAAATCTTATTGTTATTGTTTGAATTCTGCAGCATTATTGGGGCTGTGCTGATTATAGCCGGATTGTATCTAGTTGTATGGGGGAAAAGTGAAGAGAGCAAGCTTGCTATCACAACAGTTATGACTACCTTAATGTCTGAAAGCAATCAAGCAAACAATATGGGCAAATCTTCTCTGGTCCAACCATTACTTCCTAGCTTTAATGAATAATGTTTTGAGAAGACATGCAAACAGAATTGGAGAACAGACCTTCTGAAGATAAAGAGTTGCTGAGTAGATGGAAAGAAGTCCACACCTTACTGATCATCATAGTTTTAATTTTGACCAGATTAAGAGCAGGTTCTGCGAATAAAGTGAATAAACAGGTTTAGCAGAACTTCTACCCTTGCATTTTGACACAGCCTCGTTTCAAATGTGAAATTTTCTCTCTCCTTCCAGGACAGACTATAGTTGTCTGGTTTCTGCATTTAAAAGGGTTTTTCCTAGCAGTGGATATAACAGTACTTTTGATTGAAACATATGGTGAATCTTCTACCATCAAAGAGGTCTAGCTGTTTCCTTCATGTTTGCCATTTCATTTTTAACCATTAGTTAACATGTGATTACCATGTTGAGGCATAAACCATTAGTTAACATGTGATTACAATGTGATTACCTGCTCTTAATCTGACAATCTAGCAATACTTGAGGCATAAACCACAGGCAAAAGAGAAGCCTCCAAGTTTGGAAACAGAGAGAAATGTACAGATTCCATTCATTTTAGTTGTATAAAGATCTAACAACATCAGGAAGCTAAGGAAGAAACAGAACTGATTAGTTCAACCAAACAGTTAGATAAAAGAATCCTTCTACAGTTCACGAGCAACTGGTCTAACTATTCTAATCATTCTTCTCTAATAATTAACTGCTACCTTTTACAGCCAATGTTAAAACAAAAGATAGAAATGATAGCAAACAAACCCTTGGTTTTTGTCAACTGGTTGTGATTAAGAGCAGGTTCTACAAATGAAGAAAATAGATAAAGAAATTAAAGGAAAAGTGGTTTCGAGAGATTTCGATAATTGAGAATGAATGACAGATGTTATTTCCTTTATTAATCAAACAAATTAATGCTCACAAGTATTCAGGCTTTGAAAAATAGCCAGTGAATTGTATTTACAACTAGTCATTTACTATCTTATTAGTGTCTCTAGTTTTCCAACTTTGATGAACAAATGTGCTAGTCAAATTTCAAGGAAGAACTTCTTGATTTTGGCATTAGCCTCATCCTAGTCAAATTAGAATTTACAATTTTTAGCTTAAGAGCATTATGTAGTTGAATGCTTCCTGGATATAACAAGCCTTTCCTAAATTTGGAGATGAGTTGTATTTTAATTGAATTAACTAATGGCTTTTCCTCCATTGAGACGTAGCCAATTGCCTCTAGGCTTTGCTGCAGATGATAGTAATAGTGTATCATAGCATTTGGCATAAGCTGCATATGACAGAACATAAACAAAGATTATGCATGAACCCACATAAAAATAATAATTATAGTAACGCATAGTCTCTGATAAAGATGGGGGAATCCCGTCTACTCATAACAGAAAATTCTATAAGATTTAGCTCGCAAGTGCAGAAACAAAGAGATATATGCAGATTCCATTCATTTTGGCTTTGTAATGAGCCCTTAAAGGAAACAGGATTAGATAACAAGAACAAAAAAAAAGCTCCATTTTAAGAGAGTAAAAGACCAAGTTCACTAGTTCTACCAACAAGTTGGTGAAGATGAATCCTAACTAAAGCCAAAATCGGAAACATTTAAATGACGTTGGTAGCATAACTCTGCTCTTCTTTTGGAAACCAATATCGATTATAAAGCCTGAGCGAGTCAGCTGCAACTGGTTCATTGTCTTGGTTATGATGCCGATTCTTAATCTCAACAATAGCATGTCCAAAGCTTGTCTCCCGGAACACAAAGTAACTTGGTTGTGGTTCAGTAAAACTATACAAGAAATGTTGAACGTATAAGGGATTAGACGTCAACATAACTACTTTTATAGAAAAATGGTGATCACATGATAGGAACTTTAGAGAGGCATACCTATCAGCAAGGCCTTCAATATTTCCACCATCTCCAATAGTTATGTATACTGGTGCTGAAGGATCCTTGATTGGGGTGCTTAGTCCATTGGTTACGTTATACTTCACATTTGAAACTCTCTCCTAAGATATGGCAAAAAGGTTGTCACAGAAACTAAGGAATTTTTATGTTCAATTTACAATTCAATGTCAATGGCTTCCTCCCAGTGGAAAATGGTTTTATGGAGAAGAAACTTACTGAACGTTCATATGAATGGACATGACCAGCCAAGACAAGATCAACTTTGTATTGGATGAACCATGGCTCAAACATTACTCTCATGCTTTCTCCTTCCATGTAGTGATAACTATTGCTATTATAACATGGAAAGTGAAGAAGAGCAATAAGCCATGGAGTCTCAGCTTTGTTGATCCTCGGAAATTCTTGTTCAAGCCAGTTGTATTATGGAGTATACTTTCCATATGCCGAGTACGAAGAGAGGACAATAATGTACGCAGATGCACGCTTGATGGAATACCAGAGGGAGATGTGCTCTTTGATGCCTTGTAAGGCACATGGTACCGTTGCGTGTATGGCTTAAAAGGGGCGTTTTCATCCTGAAACAAGATGAATATAATGTGGTTAGCTATACAAGTACAATAATATGTTGGTATCTTTGGTAGGATGTAATGAAACAAAACTGCACCAATTGACAAGGTCTTACAATTTCAGGAGCGAAATCAATTTCATGATTTCCAGCGTTCCAGATCCATGGCTGATATGCAGTGCTCTTTTCAACAAAACGACCAAATGTATCCCACTTCACATTGTCATGGAATGGATGATCATCTGCACAAGAAAGATCCCCAACAAACAACAGAGAGCTTGTGCTTTTGGGTTGGATGCATAATGTTCCAATGTGACATTAGAGTCATATGTTTGTCCCAAGTCACTTTCAAATTACAAAAATGAGTGCCATGTTAACAAGCATACCAAATCACCAAAATAATGAATGCCATTTTTGGAGTGCCACTAGCCAGGTTTTTGCTCACTATATTAATGCATCTCCACAATCTATAGCGGAGACTAATGGCCAAAATGGCATAGAATGCACGCATTATGCAAACCTTTTTTTTTTTTTTTTTTGGTTAAGTAGCATTCCAAATGTGTAAGGAACATCAGGTACTACTTCAGGAGGGGTTACAAACGAAAACTTGCGAATTTTTTTGTGACTTCCAAGCTCGTAGAAGTATTGTGTCATACTGGAAGAAAATTTTAATATCAGTGACTATTTAGAAACGTGAAATCGATATATTAAACCAAATTAATTAATTAATTAACCTGTAATCTCTTAATTATGGCATGGTGAATGTAGCCAGAAGTGTAATTATAGTATCTGTAGTATGTGGTTATTGCAGGTGCCTTGTGCTTATGCTTGTACTTTTCCCCTGCTGGCCAATACGTCACCGTGTTAAGGAATCGATCCAATGATGTCACCCATGAAATGATCACACTTCGCCCTATTAGCACAATAAAGACCTCTACCAGCTACCAAAATAATGTGAGTAAATGAAGTGATAAGGCGTCCCGTAAGTTGTGGAATGATAAGGATGAATTTACTCACAATAACCGCTTTATTAATGGAGATATTTTAGGAGATAACAGAGATCAAAGTGCAACAACTTCAGTCAAGATGGTAATCTAACCAAGAAAAATTATTCAATTGACTAAATCATGAAAGATTATTTTGTCAATTTTGAAGATTATTTTTTCTTTAATCTCTTGTAATAGCCTTGTTAATGTCTTGCAACATATTTGTTTCTTGGTCTATATATAGTGAGTTATCAAGTGATATTGTAATCAAGCATCAGTTAACAAAATATAAAGAATTTTTATTCTCAAATTTTCTCTTAGTATCAGATCCTTGTTCTGTTCATCCGGCACAACAACACCTTCATCAATCATAGCCACATTATCCCTAAATGTTGGAAATTTCATTACACTTAAAGTCACCCAATCAAATTATCCTCTATGGTGAGAACAAACTTTAGGCTTAGTAGATAGTCAAGAACTGGTAGGCCACCCTACTAATGAAGATCCAGCCCCAACCGAATATACTACGCCAAATCCAAATGCTACAGATGCTGAAAACACCACATCAAAACTGACAGAAGAATACATTGCTGGGCGAAAATCTAATCGTTTTCTCCAAGAGTGGATCATTGGAACACTCTCTGAAGTGGCTCTTTGACTTTTTATTGGTCTAGACACAGATCATCCTATTTGGGAAGCGTTAAAGAATGCTTATGCACAAGATTCATAATAACATGAGTTCACACTATGTCAATAGTTGACGTATCTTTGTAAAGAAGATGACAAAACCATTGGAGACCATATTCATATTTTCAAAGGTTTATGTGATAATCTAGCAGCCATTGGAAAACCTGTTTCAGATAAAGAAAAAGTGTTTTGTCTTCTTACCAGCCTTGGACCTCAGTATGAAACTTTTACAACTATAATGTTTAAACCCCCAAGACCTTCATACTCTGAATTGGTCTTAAAACTTCAAAGTCTTGATCAACGTCGCAATTGGTTTTCTAATCGATTAGATGTGTCAATCTTCAACTCACTCCTCATCTAGCATTTTATGGTTAGCAACAAAAACAATCTCATAATACATCTTCAAGAGATTAGAGCAACACATTCACATCTTTAGCTCGTGGGTTTCAGGCGCAACAATCTAGAAACCAAAACTAAGGTCATTTGAACAATTCTACATCTGCTAGACGTCCTCCACCACCAGGTGAGAGACTTATGACCCTGGTTGAAAGAGACTTATATCGAGATGAAACATGCCAATATTGTGGGAAAGCAGGTCACATTGCAAAAATTTACTAGTGGGTGCCAAAATGAACGATTCAGAATGATGAAATTCCACAAGCCCTTGCAATGGTTACTCTAGACAACTCCATTGTTGAAATTGAGTGGACTTCAGACATCGGTGCCTCAAATCATATGATAGGTAAAACAAGTATAATAACTAATATTTGTTAATATTCTGGATCTGATTCTATTATAATTGGAGATGGCTCTTCCATACCTATAACATGCATTGGTGATTCATTAATCAAGCGAAAAAAATACAACTTTGCCTCTTAATGATGTCCTTTGAGTTCTTGATTTAACAAGAAATTTGCTCTCCATAAGTCAGCTAATGTCTCAATTTCCTGTAAATTGTGAATTTTCTGATGTTGATTTTTGTGTTAAGGATCGAAAATCAGGAAAATCAGTAATAACGGGGAGACGAAAGGGTGACTTGTATGTCCTGTCTAGCATGTAGGAAGTGCATTTTTCCAAACATTTCAAATCTGGCATAATAGATATTTGGCATAAACTCTTAGGGCATCCTCAATTTTCCGCTCTACAATTATTAAAAAATAAAGGGTTGATTGAACTTCTAGGACTTACAAAAGCTGAACAATTATGTGACAGTTGTCAATTACAGAAGCTTAGTAAATTACCTTTTTCTCATTTTGGACATTCTAGTTTTGGTTATTTTTGAAAAAATTCATTGTGATTTATGGGGGTCAGCTCTTGTTTTATTTATTGAAAAGTTTAGATTGTATGCTTGTTTAGTAGATGATTATTTGAAATATACTTGGATTATTCCATTGAAACATAAACCAGATTTTCTTATTGCTTGTTTAATGTTTGAATTGTATGTTGCTAGGCCGTTGAATAAAAAGATTAAAATCTTTCACTCAGATGGTGGAGGTGAGTTTGCCAACTTGAAACTATCATCTTACTTTCTCTTGACGGGTATCATTCATCAGATATCTTGTCCATATACTCTAGAGCAAATAAGTATGTGTTGGCCTTAGTGCACCAAGAATGAGGGGTTGAATTGGTGGCAAATTTGAACTTTTGATTTGGAGGAAACTCACAAAAGTGAAAGATTAGAGAAAATGGTAGGAGAAGAATGAACACAAGAGTTTTATAGTGGTTCGAGTATTAACCAACCCTACATCCACTCTCCAATTCACTAATTGGGTATTTCACTCAATTTCTAGTGTTTTACAAGCTCACACTCAACTTAGTGTTTAGGCTCACACCAAACCAAACAAGTGTTTTCCAAGGCTCACACTTAATCTAGTGTTTAGGCTCACACTAAACCTTACAAGTGTTTTCCCAAGGCTAACACTCAACATATACATGAGTTTTACAACTAGGCTCACTCTCAAACCTATACAAGAGTTTTACAACTAGGCTAACTTTCAAACCTAAACTAGGTGTCTAAAGCTCACACCAAACTATTTACAAAGAAATAAAGAATTAAAGTTGAGAAATAACTTTGCAAGAGTTTTGGCACTACCAATAGTTATACACTTTCATTAACATCAGTTTGGTGGAGTATTTATATCACACATCCACCAAAGAGACGTTACTCTAAAACTATAAATAAATCTTCAAAATGTGCTAGGCAGATTCAACATTAAATGCTTGTTAGGCTGAATTCGTTGTCGCTACTACCTTTTCGCTGTCACGAATTTTCAATTGTAGCTGAAAGTACCATTTGAGTCTAACGGCTAGTCCACGTGGCAGCTCCTCATTGGTCCATCCGAAAAAAATAGTCGTTGCATTCTAACTGCTCACAAAAGTCGGGGTTGCGATTCTTCTTTGTACAAGGCATGACTCAGGACTTAAATTCTTTTGTTTGAAAGATAATTTTCTTCTTCCTCAATCGCGGTCGCTACCCAAAATGTCGCCCTCACGAATTTTATTCTTCAACGGATACCTAAGACACTTAGCATGCTATGATTGTGGACTTGATTCCCTCTTCAATCATTTTGAAAGTGGCGATCGCGATTGAGGCGTGACACATACCGCAAATTACTCTGTGATTCAACCAAGGCTCCTTCAGCTGATTTGCGGCTACAAATTTGCCAGCGAATTCCGCTGACCTAGCTTCATCCATTCTTACAAAAGTGTCGTGGTCTACTTAGGGGATACCGACCGCGAATTTGGATGTTCTTCACAAAGATGGAGATTTTGACTACCATTGAAGATAACTCTTATAAACTATAAAAACAACACTTAAATTTGATATTAGTACTTTCAATCTATATTGTCAAGATCAAAAGAGAGATTTGACTTAGGTTTCAATAACCTAGTCTAACAATCTCCCCCTTTTTGATTTTGACAATCTAGATTGAATATGCAAAGCATAAAGAAGCAATTATGCATGCTCCTAAGAGAATGATTATGAAGTCATTGAAATCATAAATATGAAATTGTTCCCCCTCAATCCATACTTCCCTTTAATTATTCTAGTAAGATCATTGTTTTAGCTTATTGTAAATATAGTTCAATTTTCTCTCCCCTTTTTGTATGTTCCCTTTTTGTAGATTCAGTCAATTATTTCTCCCCCTTTGTCAAGATCAAAAAGAGAGAAAATAGGAGGGAATATGAGAGAGAATGAGAAATATGAGAGGAACAGTTTGCTTTGGCACCCAAATATACTTGGGTCCTTGGGGGTTAGTCTTGGAAAGGTCCTCTAATTTGAGGTGTGCCTTCCTAATGTGGCAAAATACATTGATATGCCCATAATTCATGCAATAATGACATTGAAGCTTAGACTTGTGAGTTTTTCTCCTATGCACAACCATAGTATGAGTATGAGGTCTTCTCACACTTTGGTTATGAAAGTGTATGCAAGTGCATGAGTGATTAAGAGTAGAAGAGAATTTTTTGTGTTTGTGTGTTTGAGCATGCTTCTTGTTATACATGTAAGCATGATTTGTTCTTTGAGCCTTGGTGGGGTCTTTCCTTTGCCCTTAGGTATATGTGGTTTAATGCTAAGGGCACCTCTCTTCCCCATGACCTTAATCTTGAAGTTTGAGGTGTTGATGCTCTAATGAATGTATTGGGTGAAGAAGTTAGTGAAAGGGCTTCATTGAAGCCTAGACCATGTCTAACTAAAGGAGGTCTTTGAGATACAATAAGTGTATCCAAAGCTTCCTTCCCCTTGTGAAATTTAGAGATGGAATTTCTAAGTTCTATAACTTCATCCTTTAAAGAATCATTTTCCTTTCTCAAAGAGTTAAGAGAGGATGAAGATTTAGAAAGACTCTCTAGTGACTTTTTGAGTTCTTCATGAGAAGTCCTCAACTCACTTACAAGATCGTTTAAGGATTTAAATTCATCCTCTAGTTTGGAACATTTTTTCTTGTAAGTTTTCATTTGTGACTTATATTTGTCACATTTCAAAGTGAGAGCTTCTAAAAGCTCATCATCTATATCATTAAATGTATCATAATCATCATAAGAGTGTGGAGAAGTACTTATCTCTTTGGAGAAGTCCTCTTGAGCCATAAAGCAAAAATTTGCTACTTCATCTTCTTTTTCTTCATCACTTGAATCATTATCCCAAGTAGCCTTGAAGTTCTTCTTTTTTTCCTTGTGATGATAAGAAGATGACTTTCTTTGGATTCTTCTTTCTCTTCTCTTTTTCATCAACTTCTTGGTCCTTCTTGATATTTTAGCAAACTTTTTTTCTTCTTCATCACTTTCATTGGAGTCATTTTAGTTTGAATAATCTTCTTGAGCTTTGAAGGCCAGGGCTTTCTTTTCTTCTTTGTTTCTTTGCTCTTTTAGCTTCTTCATCTCTTCATCTTTCTTGAGAGCCATCTCATGGGTGAGAAGCTTACCAATGAGGGCATCGGTTGGTACTTTCCCAATCTCTAGATTGGACTCTTGAATGTTGTATACTTTTGCACCAAATTTATCTAATGGAAGATATTTAAGGATTTTAGTATTTACCTCATAGTTGGTAAGAATCCTTCCAAACTTTTTCATGTTTGTGACAATTGAGAAGAGTCTATTTGTCATTTCGGTGATGCTTTCATGACCTTTCATCATGAAGAACTCCCACTCTGTCACATACATCTCCAACCTATTTGATTTCATAAGAGTTGTGCTCTCATGATAGTTTTCTAGTGCTTTCCATATGGCATGTGCAGTTTGGCAATGTTGGATTCTTCTTGTTTCTTCTTTTGACATGAAGCTTAAAAGAATAGACATTGCCCTCTTGTTCTTCTCATTTGTCTTCCTTTTTGCTTCACTCTATTCTTCTCTTGCAATTGCCACCTCTACTCTTTAAACCATCTTTGTTGGAGGCTTCCACTCTTCAAGAATATAATCCCATAAGTTATGAGATCACTATCAAGATAGATCTCTATTTTATGCTTTCAAAGAGCATAATCATTGCCATCAAAATGGGGATTAACGTGAGAGTGGACTCCTTCTTGTGTCATTAATCTTTTCTCACACAATTAAGGCTTGAATTGAGACTTGGCTCTGATACCAATTGTTGGCCCTAGTGCACCAAGAAAGGGGGGGTTGAATTAATGGCAAATTTGAACTTTTAATTTAGAGGAAGCTCACAAAAATGAAAGATTAGAGAAAAAGGTAGGAGAATAAGAGTTTTATAGTGGTTCGGGTATTAACCAACCCTACATCCACTCCCCAATTCACCAATTGGTTATTTCACTCAATCTTACTCAACTTAGTGTTTTACAAGCTCACACTCAACTTAGTGTTTTAGGCTCACACCAAACCTTACAAGTGTTTTCTAAGGCTCACACTCAACCTAGTGTTTAGACTCACACTAAACCTTACAAGTGTTTTCCCAAGGCTAACACTCAACCTATACAAGAGTTTTACAACTAGGCTCACTCTCAAACCTATACAAGAGTTTTACAACTAGGCTAACTCTCAAACCTAAACAAGGTGTTTAAAGCTCACACCAAACTATTTACAAAGAAATAAAGAATTAAAGTAGAGAATTGACTTTGCAAGAGTTTTGGCACTACCAATTGTTCTTCTCTTACATTAACATCAATTTGGTGGAGTATTTATAGTCTACATCCACCAAACAGGCGTTACTGTAAAATTATAAATAAATCTCCAAGAAGTGCTAGGCAGATTCAATATTAAATGCTTGTTAGGCTGAAGTAGCGGTTGCTATTGAATTTTCGAGGTCATAAATTTTTAATTGCAGCTGAAAATACCGTTTATGTCTAATGACTAGTCCACGTGGTAGCTTCTCATTCGTGCATCAAGAAAATATAGATGTTGTGTTTTAACTGCTCATAAAAGTCGCGGTCGCGATTTTTCTTTTTACAGGGAGCGACTTAGGACGCGAATTCTTCTGTTTGAAAGACAATCTTTTTCTTAAATTGCGGTCGCTACCCACAATGTTGCTCTCGCAAATTTTGTTCTCTAATGGATACCTAGGACACTTGGCATGCTATGATTGTGGACTGACTTCCCTCTTTAATCACTTTGCAAGTCGCGGTCGCGACTGAGGCATGACATATACTGTGAATCTGTGATTCAACTAAGGCTCCTTCAGTTGATTCGCGGCTGTGAATTCGCCCGCAAATTCCTCTAACCTAGCTTCATCTATTCTTATAGCAATGTCGCGATCACAATTTAGGGGATATCGACCATGAATTTGGATGTTCTTTTAAAAGATGGAGATTTTGATTTCCATTGAAGATAACTCTTATAAACTGTAAAAACAACACTTAAAATTGACATTAAAACTTTCAATTTATATGGTAAAGATCAAAAGAGAGTTTTGACTTAGGTTTGAATAACCTAGTCTAACAATCTCCCCCTTTGATTTTGACAATCTAGATTGAATATGCAAAGGATAAAGAATCAATTATACATGCTTCTAAGAGAATGATTGCTCCCCTTCAATCCATACTCCCCATTAGTTACTCTAATAAGACCAATGTCTTAGCTTATACAAATGTAGCTCAATTTTCTCTCCCCCTTTGTCAAGATCAAAAAGAGAGGAATATGAGGGAATGAAAGAGAGAATGGGGAATATGAGAGGAAATGACCACAAACTTGTCAACACATTGATATATCAAGTAATAAAACTCCCTCTAAATGTATGCATATATATTAGGTTAAAAGCATAAGGGATAAGGGATACATTACAAGTTTAGTATCCATGGCTTGATACCACACAACCATTTGAAACTTTATTCCTTCTTCATTAGCAATCTCCATTCACCTTTAGATTTTTCATGATGAGAAATTAGTGAAAGAGTCCCCATCCTGCAATATCAAACACTTTGTTTTGGTACCCAAACATACTTGGGTCCTTAGAGGTTAGTCTTGGAAGGGTCTTTCAATTTGTGATGTGCTTTCCTAATGTGGCAAAATACATTGATATGCCCATATCTCATGCAATAATGACATTGGAGCTTAGACTTGTGAGTCTTTCTCCTATTCACAACCATAGTATAAGTAGGGAGACTTCTCATACTTGGGTGGTGAGAGTGTATGCAAGTGCATGAATGATGAGAAGTATAAGAGAATTGTCTATGATTGTGTGGGTAAGCATGCTTCTTGTTGTATATATAAGCATTATTTGCTCTTTAAGCTTGGCTCTTGAGCCTTGAAGGGTATTTCCTTTGCCCTTAGACATAGGTGGCTTAATGTTATAAACACCTTTCTTCCCCATGACCTCAATACTTGAAGTTTGAGGTGTTGTTGCTATAACAAATGTAATGAGTGAAGATGTAGATGAAGAGGCTTCATTGAAGCCTAAGCCATGCTTAACTAAAGGAGGTCTTTGAGATACAATAAGTGTATCCAAAGCTTCTTTCCCTTTACAAAATTTAGAGATGGAATTTCTAAGTTCTATAACATCATCCTTTAAATAATCATTTTCCTTTCTCAAAGAGTTAAGAGATGATGAAGACTTAGAAAGACTCTCTAGTGACTTTTTTAGTTCTTCATTAGAAGTCCTCAATTCACTTATAAGATCATTTAAGGATTTAAATTCATCCTTTAGTTTGAAACATTTTGCCTTGTAAGTTTTCATTTGTGACTTATATTTGTCACATTTCAAAGTGAAAGCTTCTAAAAGCTCGTCATTTATATCATCAAATGCATCATAATCATTATAAGAGTGTGGAGAAGTACTTACCTCTTTGGAGGAGTCCTCTTGAGCCATGAAGCAAAAGTTTGCTGCTTCATCTTCATCACTTGAATCATCATCCCACGTAGCCTTAAAGGACTTCTTCTTTTCCTTGTGATGATAGGAAGATGACTTTCTTTGAATTCTTCTTTCTCTTCTCCTTTTCATCGACTCCTTGGTCCTTTTTCATATTTTGGCAAGCTCTTTTTCTTCTTTATCACTTTCATTTGAGTCACTTGAGTTTGAATAATCTTCTTGAGCTTTGAAGGCTAGAGATTTCTTCTCCTCTTTGTGTCTTTGTCCTCTTAGCTTCTTCATCTCTTCATCTTTCTTGAGAGCCATCTCATGAGTTAGCAGTTTACCAATGAGGACATCGGTTTGCACTTTTCCAATCTCTGGATTGGACTCTTGAATATTGCATACTTTTGCACCAAATTTATTTAATAGAAAAGATTTGAGGATTTTAGTGTTTACCTCATAGTTGGTAAGAATCCTTCGAAACTTTTTCATGTTTGTGATAATAGAGAGGAGTCTATTTGTCATTTCAACGATGCTCTCATGGTCTTTCATCATGAAAAACTGCCACTTTATCACATACATCTCCAACCTGCTTGATTTCACAAGAGTTGTGCCCTCATGGTAGTTTTCTAGTGCTTTCTATATGGCATGTGTAGTTTGGCAATGTTGGACTCTTCCAGTTTCTTCCTTTGACATGGAGCTTAGGAGAATAGTCATTGCCCTCTTGTTCTTCCCATTTGCCTTTCTTTGTGCTTCACTCCATTCTTCTCTTGTAATTGCCACCTCTACTCCTTCAACCATCTTTGTTAGAGGCTTTCACTCTTTAAGTATATAATCCCATAAGTTGATGAGACCATTATCAAGATAGATCTCCATTTTATGCTTCCAAAGAGCATAATCATTACCATCAAAGTGGGGATTAAGATGAGAGTGAACTCCTTCTTGTATCATTGATCTTTTCTCACACAATCAAGGCTTGAATTGAGACTTAGCTCTGATACCAATTGTTGGCCCTAGTGCACCAATGAGGGGGGGTTGAATTAGGTATTAACCAACCCTATATCCACTCCCCAATTCACCCATTGGGTATTTTACTCAATCTCTAACATTTTACAAGCTCGCATTCAACTTAGTGTTTAGGCTCACACCAAACTTTATAAGTGTTTTCTTAAGGCTCATACTCAACCTAGTGTTTAGGCTCACACTAAACCTTTCAAGTGTTTTCCCAAGGCTAACACTCAACCTATACAAGAGTTTTACAACTAGGCTCACTCTCAAACCTATACAAGAGTTTTACACCTAGGCTAACTCTCAAACCTAAATAAGGTTTTTAAAGCTCACACCAAAATATTTATAAAGAAATAAAGAATTAAAGTAGATAATTGACTTTGCAAGAGTTTTGGCATTACCAATTATTTTTCTCTTACATTAACATCAGTTTGGTGGAGTATTTATAGCCCACATCCACAAAAGAGACATTACTCTAAAACTATAAATAAATCTCTAAGATGTGCTAGGCAGATTCAGCATTAAATGTTTATCAGGCTGAAGTTGTGGTCACTACTGACTTTTTACGGTCGTGAATTTTCAATTGTGACTGAAAATACCGTTTATGTCTAATGACTAGTCCACGTGGCAGCTCCTCAATCGTCCACCAGGAAAATATAGCTGTTGTGTTCTAAATGCTCACAAAAGTCGTGATTGTTATTCTTCTTTGTACAGGGCACGACTCAATACGTGAATTCTTCTGTTTGAAAGACAATCTTCTTCTTCTTGAATCACGGTTGCTACCCACAATGTTGCTCTCACAAATTTTGTTCTCCAATGGATATCTAAGACATTTGGCATGCTATGATTGTGGATTGACTTCCCTCTTTAATCACTTTACAAGTCGCGGTCGAGATTGAGGCATGACACACACCGCAAATTCATCTGTTATTCAACCAAGATTCCTTCAGTTGATTCGCGGTTGTGAATTCACTTGCAAATTCCTCTGACCTAGCTTATCTATTCTTATAGCAGTGTCGTAGTTACGATTTAGGGATACCGACCGCGAATTTGGATGTTCTTCTAAAATATGGAGATTTTGACTTCCATTAAAGATAACTCTTATAAACTATAAAAACAACAATTAAAATTGATATTAGAACTTTCAATCTATATTGTCAAGATTAAAAGAGAGCTTTGACTTAGGATTGAATAACCTAGTCTAACATTTTCTTTATATAAATTCATCTTAAAAATATTAATATCATCATATGCTTATTTTAAATTCAATTTCGTAAATATAAATAGTCATTAAACATAACTATTTAAACTTAAGTCATAATAAATATTGTAACTTTAGTTAAAATAATAATGTAATTAATATAAAATAATTTCTCTTTAAAATACTAACATATATATTAAATAATCTCTTTAAATATATTAAAATAAATTTAATCATTATTAAATCACTAAAATTTATAATTAAATATATATATATAAATTAGAAGAAAATATTTTTAAAATAGATCTGGTTATTGAGAATTTTTGAAGTCAGATACTAAACCTTATTGTTTTCCTCCTGCACCACCATTTATGGATTGATGACCATCCCATCTTTGTCATTGTTATATTTTATTATGTTTTATAAACTTTGTCTTTATTATTGATGTTTTTGACATTTGTGAACTTTGTAATAAGTTCTTGTTTCTCGTTCGATGTTCATGTGAATTGCTTTGCTAAACTTGTGTTTCTAACTTAAGGCGTATAGCCTTTGTGGATTATTTCTTTTTGTCTTATTAATGCAAAATTTTCAATTTCTTCATTGCATCTCTTTTCACTTTATATTTGTATTATGTTTTTTTATCATTGAGGACAATGATAACTAAGTTTGGGGGCATATTGATTGCATGTGCTTAAATTATTGATAATATATAACTCCATATATTAATGTTTATAAGCAATCACTTGTTGGAGTTTAAATGGTAAAGTTTGATCATTTGGTCGGTTAAGAGTTAGGTTTGAGGTCTTAAAGTGACAAATCAATGAGGAATCTCATAATCATAAACTGGAATTAATTACATTAAATTTACTTGTGATACTAACATAGAATTAGCTAAAGTATTTTGTTAAAATTGATTGAGCAAAATAGACAAATTGAGCACCGTTGATAGATTTTGGATTTCAAGATGCAAAATTTCAATTATGCATGCTTTAGGCAAGATAATACTTTCACACATACTAGAACAAACTAAACTACCTTTTGAAGTGAAATCCTAGACTCAACAATTTTAAGGAAATGACTAGGCTACTCTTCTACACATAATAGAACAAATTAAATCACCTTTAAAGGTGAAATCCTAGACTCAACAATTTTAGGAAAATGATTAGGCATTCTTTGATTGCCTAAATAATCCTCATCCATACCCTGATCTTCATTAACTTTTGTTACCCCTTTTGAGCTTTTATATAGAAAGTCCTTTGAGAGTGTATAGATAAACTTTACTTTCTTATACCCATAATCTCATTATAATCATATAACCTAAATGATCTTTCACCTCCCCTTTCAAGAGAATAAAGCTAGGATATAGTTATGTAATGATGTGGTGCATTTCATATTCATGTGCACACTTTAAAGGATTATAACACGAGCATGATGATTGTTATATCTTAGATACCATAACTATCAATTCAAGTTTAGGGGCGTCAAATTAAAAAAAAAAGTATACACACACACAAACACACACACATTATTTTATGTAAATTTATTATAATAGATAAATATTTAAAAATTTTGATTAAATGATGTTAAGGATATTAATTTATTTAAGCTTATTTAAGTTATTGATTAAGTTTATCTAATTAAGAATACTATGTGAAATGATTTAATTTAATGTATTTAGTTATGGAAAAACTAAATTATTTATATAAGAAGATTTTTGCTAATTCCTGATAGATTAAATCATTTATGAGAAATAATTGATTAAAAATGATTTATTATTTGATTCATGCAAATTTAATGTTAATTTGTTTAAGAAAAATATTATATTTATGTTCAAGACAATTATCATAATTTAAGTTAATTTATGCATTTTATAAAAATTAATTTAATTATAAATGGAGAATTTAATTTTATGAAAATTAAATATTTTACATGGTACAAATTCTAACTATGAAAATTTTAATTATTGTATTAATATTATTATTTTAATATCAATATTATTAAAAAAAATAAATAAAATGAAATAAAATGAAAACAAAACAAAACAAAAAGAAAAAAAAAACCAACAAAGTCAGTTTGTAATTGAAGATAAATCAAAACAATTTGTTTTGACAGAGGCAATTAAGGAAAGTGGGACACAATGTCCTACATTGCACCACCAGCACCATTAATGGTGAAGAGAGAGAGTTGTTTAGCAAGTGACACGTGGTGCACGGTCCCGCAGACATGGTTGCCCTTTTGTCAGCCAAAACGATGTCATTTTGACAACGAGTGAGGATTGGCCGAGGGGAGTTCCATCATGTTTCTGGGTACAAAGAAGTCAGTAAAAGACAAGTAGAAGCCAGTGAACGAGGAGTAGTAAGAAGCATGTTTGGTACGTAAACGAGGACAAATCACATGGGTTTGTACTAATCCGCTTTCGAGCTGTCGAGTGACGATTACTCCATCTATTAAGAAAGGAAACTTTAAATGGTAATAACTTTTCAACTGGAGCTCTGTTTTGGGTAATTTAACTTTATATGGAAAACTCTTTTTATAAATTTTTTTTATTAACAGTTGATTCACCTGAAAGGGATATTGGTACGTAGAGCAATCACTGGTTAAAGTTTGGTTTTTGGTTGATTTCGAACAAATAATAGCTCGTATGATTCCTATAAACATTCGGTAAAAAGATCAATAAGATAGCTTTAACCATTTTTTCAATAGCTATTGGCGATGAACTCTGACCATCGGGTATTATGGTTTGATAGCGGCTCAACAGGCCCAAATGATAATCAATGCTAGAAAATCATATTAATTGTCTCACTCATGATGGTTAAAGTCTCATGACTTTTGAAGGTTCGATAAGATGTTACAAATTTTTTATTATTTTTAATAATTATAAATTATGTAAAATTAATTGCTAGAAAATAGATTATATGGATGTAAAATAATTTGAAGTGAATTATCAATAGAAGAATTAGAGCTACTTATATTTAACTTGAGATTAGTTGTATTTTTGGACTAAATTAAGCAAATATAGAAATTTTGTGGATATTTATGGAATTAAATATTTTAGGCCAATTAATGAAGAATTAGTAATAGATATGAATATAACTTAAGTTATTATGATGAAATATGAAGTACTAATACTAATTAAGAATGTATAAGTAGTAAATGGACTAAATTGATAAACTTAGAAAAGTTTAAGGACTTAAAAGATTAAAATGTGTAACATGGAACTAATGATAGTTAAGCATTCATATGAATTTTAAATGATAAATTATGAAATTCCATATGGACTAATGACCTGAATGATAGGAGTTATGTATATAATGTAATTTTTTGGACTAAATTATATGTTTAGGAAAAGTGTAGATTTAATGTCCTTTTAGGCCTTTTTGGTAAATAATAGTTTAATTTACGCATAGTACCTATTCTACATATGAGTTTAGATAACTTTACATATTTTTAGCATTTTATTATTGTAAAATAGATTTTTTTTATATGTTTAAATGTATATGATTCTAAAAATTAAGGATAAAGGAAGAATTAAGCAGTTATGGAGTAGTAATGTCCAGTGTTTTGAAAATTGGACTGATCGACCAATCGAACTGGTAAAATAGAGAACCAAATTGATGATCATTTTGATTAAGTCTGATTCAATTTTCAAGGTAATTTTAATATTTTAAGTATTTTAAATATATTTACATATATTTTTAATATTTTTTTATTTTTAAATTATTTTAATAACATTTTTAAAATTTTATTTATCATTAGATTGGTTAAACTAGACTAGTCTGACAGTTCGACTCACAAACCAATCAGCTAACCGATTCATTGACTGGTTCTATTTTAAAAACATTGGTAATGTCAAGTAAGGTATTTTATCATGGTTTTCTAATGTCAATTGCATATATGCATCATTATTTTATATTATCTTCTAACATCCCCAATCGAGGTGTCAGCTTAGGGTGCTTTACACCTAGAGGTATTAACTTGAGATATTTAAGGATTATGAAAATCCCATATCAAAAATTAATAAGAAAAGTTAGTAGCATATATAGATTTTGATCCAACTACTATAACAACCTTGGTTAATCATTTTAGGTCACGTAGTTTGTTTATTATTTGCAGGTTTTGCAGGTTAGTTGAGTTCAAGCCATTACAATTGGTATTAGAGCCACTCTAGGTTAGAAATTTGCATGGAGTTGGTAGGCATGTGAAGAAAGCATTGCCTGTGGTTAGAGACGAGGTGGAGCCATCTGAGGCACTAGAGAATCGCAATACTTAAAGGCCACATTATAGTTTGATCAATGTTAACAGTCTAGTGGCATGAGCCTAATGGTAACTTAAGTTATGACAAGGATGTCGTGATCCTAAGGAAGGGAGATTATAACATCTCCAATCGATGTGTTAGCTTAAGGTGCTCCACACTTAGAGGCGTTAACTTGAGGTGCTTAAGGATTATGAAAATCTCAAATCAAAAGTTAATAAGAAAGGCTAGTAGCATATATTGGTTTTGGCTTAGCTATTATATCAACCTGAGTTAACCATTTTAGGCTGTGTAGTTTGGCCATTATTTGCAGGTTATGTAAGATAATTATGTTGATATAAAACTCATATACATTTTATGGATGAAATGAAATGTTATTGCATAAATGTTATGTGATATAAGGATAGTTTAAAGAAGTGGAAATCCAAAGAGCCATATCTAGTTATAAAAGGATTGAAACTTGTATGATATTAATAATACGCATGCATGTAGGACATGGTTTGTAAGAAAACTCCCTCGTGTAAGAGATAAGTAAAAATATACAATTAGTAAGGCAACTCCCTCAAGAGCATATGGTTGGAGAGGTAACTCCCCTGTACAAGAAAGATAAATAACCTAAGTAGGGATTTCCATGGACTTGACTATCCATATGTCTAATGTTATGCTATATAAATATTATATACAGACGATGTGTCATATAGTTAGAAATGTATTCATGTAAAGGCATGTGAGCATGCATATGGACATATAAAATTTCTCATTGAGTTTCCCACAAGGAACTCACCCCTCCACACATATAATTGTCTTATAGGTGAAGCATACGATTGATGCCATGGATTCACACTTGTGGATAAAGGCTTAAATTATGTATCATGTATATGTTAAGGAATTGCACTTATTTTTGATAGTTGCATAAGTCATTATGTATAAATAATGAGGATTATATATATATAATTAAGAAATATTAATATTATGGATTTTATGTTCTTAATTATCTTCATAATGTCTTAAGTATGTTATGCAATTTCTAAAATGAATTTATATATATGAGAACTAAATGTTATTGATTATGATATATAATGTAATGAGATAATTTATGAAAGAACTATATGCTACTGATTATGAGATGTAATGAGACTATAAGGTGTGAGTTTAAGTATGAACCTTAATTCTAAAGATTGTTTCTATAGGAGCTTATTTTATATATGATTTATGACATAAAAGAAAGGGAAAAGAAAAGTAAGAAAAGAGAAGAAAAAACATCTTGTTTTAATAAATATTTAATCCATAACTCTCATTATTGTATTTCTTAGAGTTTAAGGTGATGTTAATTCAAATTTAAGATTTTTAATGTTAGAGTGACATGGAAAAAGTTATGATAGGCCTTCCCATAAGCTAAATTAGGCTTTGCTTTAGAAGCCTTAAGCCTTTTCATTCTTGAGCATCGACATGGTTTGAAATATGGATCATGATAGAGAGGTATTAGAGCAAATGTTTATATGATCAGACCTTTGAGAAAGAGATAGTTGTAGATCATAGATGATAAAAATTTCGAGAGATGCATAAAAGTATCTAACTATGACTTGTGGAGATAGAAGATTCTTTCTCATCTAATCAATTTCCCTTGAGTTAGAATTCTGCATTTAGGGTTGATATGCGATGTTTGTTAATGATGTGGAACTTTACATTCTATGCATGTAAAGCTAATGAGAATGGTTATACATAGTATAGCTTATGTTTTAGTGTATCCCAACACTAGAACATTTTTATGATAAGATTATATTATGAATTTGTATGCTATGTATGTTTAGGCTTATGTTAATGAGATTGTACTTTAAATGAATTAACTAATGTTTATTAGATGAAGTTATGACTTGTGGAAGCAAGAATATGATTAGATGATTATATGATTGATACGTAGTCTCCAAATGTGTAATTGATTGATTTTGTTGATGGTTGATGAAGGACTATTATTGTGTTATATATGTTGTTTTTCATAGGGGAATTAGCCCAAAATATAGAGCATATTCTACAAAAATTTTGGTAGTAGTTTAAGAATTTTGATATATGAAATAGTAAAAGGAAATATAAAAAAAAATAAGGAATGATCTAAAAGGATTTTACGGAGAAATAATTTTATGTTAGTAAGATTATTATTTTAATTAAATTTATGTTATTTATTATGAATTAATTTAAACATAAATGATTTTAGTTATTGAGATTATTATCTTAATTAAAGTTATGTTATTTATTATGAATTAAGTTTAAAGAGTTATATTTAATGAATATTTTATATTTCAAAGTTAAATTTAATTAAGTATATGGTAACATTTAATATTTTTTAAGACAAGTTTATGTAAAGAAAATATATATTTAATGATTTAAGAAATTAAAATATGAATCTTAATTATTTAAGTGTGAATTTTATTTAGATTTATGGAAATTATGAATATTAATTTAAGTTAATATAAATATATGATTTGAATAATTTTAATGTTAATTACATTATGTGAATTAACTATGTTAAGTAAATATTTAAGGAATTTATGTAATTAATTTAAGTTAAGATGACAATATGATTTAAATTATTTTAATATTAATTATATTACATGAATTTATTATATTAGCTAAATGTTTAAAAATTTTAATTAAATGATGTTAAGGATATTAATTTATTTAAGTTAATTTGAGTTATTGACTAAGTTGATCTAATTAAGAATATTTTGTAAATTGATTTAATTTGATATATTTAGTTTTAACAATTTTAGATTATTTATGTGAGAAAATTTTTACTAATTTTTGAGAGACTATATTATTCATGAGAAATAACTAACTAAAGATAATTTATTATTTGATTTATGTAAATTTAATACTAATTTGTTTAAGTAAATATTATATTTATGTTCAAAATTACTGTAATTTAAGTTAATTTATGTATTTTTAAAAAATTAATTTAATCATAAATGCAAATTTTAATTTTATGAAATTAAATTTTTATATGGTACATATTTCAATTATGAAAATTTTTATTATTGTCTTAATATTATTATTTTATTATTAGTATTATTAAAAAGAAATAAATAAAATAAATGAAATGATAATGAAACAAAAAGAAAAGAAAAGAAAAGCAAAAACTAACAAAGTTGGTTTGCAATTGAAGATACGCCAAAACAATTTGTTTTGGCAAAGGTAATTAAGGAAAGTTGGACACGATGTCCCGTACTGCACTACCAGCGTCATTAATGGCTTAGAGAGAGAGAGATTAATAGAGAGCTACTAGCACATGTGTAACATCTCTATCCTTATTCATTAGCATTTTCACACAAATCTATTCATTGCATAAATGATTTGTAATCTCACATTAACATATGCATTGGATAAAGGATCATTACATATGTGAATTTGATAAGGATGGCGTTGACACTTGCACCATTTCATTTAGGGCATTTGAACATATATGTGATGTTTGCATAGTTGCATGGCAAACTAACATGTATTGCGTGCATGTTATAGCATCATAAATAATGGTGCTTTAGAGTTTATTTAAAAGTATAAGCAACATATGGGGATTAGTAGATAGATGGAGGTCATGAAGGAGTGAAAAAAAGGGACTAAAAGAAGAAAATTAAACTTCCAACCTATGATGGTAAGCCACCATGATTTTGTCTTATTAGAATAGATATACAAATTGAATTTCTCCTCCTTTAGGAGTAGATTAGAGAGGCAAAAATGTGATGGACAACAAAAGAAAAAGAAAACTAAGGAAGAAAGAAATAAGGAGAAGAAGAAGAAGAGAAAGAAAAAGTAAGCTACTTATGAAAGGACCATAAGTTTTTCTAGTTTTGGCAAAATAGGTAAGTGATTTTATCTTCTTTTCACTTGAAATTTCTCCCTCAATACATGTTAAACATGCATAATTAGTAAGAATTTTGGATTAGTTTGAGGTAGAGCTCATGTATGGAAGTCGAAACTCAAGAGAAACAAGAGTTGATTGTGTTGGTTTTGTTGTTAGAGTAGATTTTAAAACCATGATTTCATGACCTTAGAAGAGGAATTAGGGAAAGTCTAAACCATGAAAGTTATAGCTTTATGCCTCATATAAATGCATGTGAAACTATTTTGCTTAATATGATGTGTGTGAAGAGTTATTGCTCCTTCATTAGGGCTAGTTCATAACCTATCGAAACCTCCTCTGTCTAACTATTTTCATATATTTTGATAACCTTATGTGTTGATTTAGACAAAGTTTAAAATATAAAATTTGTAGTTATGTATAAAATAGTTTTAGGCAATTTACTATAAGGAAGAAGATATTATTCTTTTATTGTGATTGACCTTGAACCTAATGAAATCTATTTAATCCCTTAATTCTATTTTCTAAGAATTTTATGGCAATAGAATGGGAATTTGTTGATGTGTGAAACTTGAAAGTTATAGGTTTATGTCTCATATACATTTTTGTAAGATATTTTTGCCTAATATATTGTGGGTGAGAAGATATTGCTCTTTAATTGTGACTAATTCTCAATATATTGAAACCTATTCACCTTGAGATTAACCATCTATTTTGGTGACTTTATAGACTGAATTAGACAATGTTTTACACATTGGAAATGTTCCTTTATGTGTTATGTATCTTTTGTAAATTAGTTTTGCAATTGTATTTATAGAATTTGAGATATGTCTAAGAATATAAGACCTTATTAGGCTATAATCACATTAAAATAAGGCATAATTTAAAAATTCACCATATTTTCTATATATCTAATATTTATATGAATTTTGACTATGTTTTATCATTATATGTCTAGTTTATGTACAAAAAATAATCAACTCATTTGGATATATATATATATATATATATATATATATATATATATATATATATATATACAAAAGAGTTTTTTGTTTTTTGTCAAGAATCTAGACAAGGAATGATATAACAGAGTAAAAAGAAATATAAATATTAGATAGATATATATTTGGTTGTG